>JACXGI010011237.1:0-25559 GCA_016801175.1 Esox masquinongy | reverse complement strand
CACACACACACACACACACACACACACACACACACACACACACACACACACACACACACAGTCTTTCAGTCTCTCACTCTCCGTCTCTCACATCAACACTTGCTGTCTGTCTGTCTCGCTTTGGTCTCGTACACCCGTTTCCTTTCTTCTTCTCAGACTAATCGGTTCACTTGTTTCTCCCAGCAGGGGTCAGTGTTTCCTCTGTTTAACGATGCTGGGACGACCACAGACGGTTTGTCCAGGTACACCTTTGCACGCACCGTTGAGAGAAAGGTAGTGAGGCATTCAGCAACATACTGCCTTGGTCTGTGTCAGAGCAGAATCAGTGCAAGGACACCATGTATCAAGCCGAGGCTAACTGCGCTCAAGTCAAGCCGATGTCTTGTGATCTATTCAGTGCTTAGTCCTGCAGTAGTTAGGGCCTAACATCAATCTGAGCAATGTCATCTGAACAACCTAAAATATTACATTAACTTGGACTAGTTACTTGCAGGAGAGGGAAAAAAATAGAGCTTTTTTTGAGACTGAAGAAAGAGGAAAATAATTAACTATGTGCTAATTTTGTTTGGCACTCCAAGAACAGATCGTTCACTGGTAATGTCTCTCTGACTGACCCCACAATGAAATCGTTCAATCTGGGCTCCATTTGCCAGCCAACCTAGAAAACTGCCCTCTTTACACTTGTGTTACTGCTTGGTACATGAGCTTTACATTTGTTTGTCTAGCTTTCTCTTTAGAAAGTACTCACATTATGTTTATTTGACTGTGCTTCTCCTGAGAAAACATTCACTTGTGCACATTTTGACTGAAGCGCTCACTCTGTACTTGCTTGACAGTCCTCTGGAGAATTCCTCCTTGTCGTTCATTTGACTTAATTACTATGCTGGATTCACAGAGAGTGAGAGAATTAATGGCACTTCACTTAAGAACCCGTCTCTCTCCCGCCTAGTCTGAGGTGTCTGCCAGCTTCCCTGATTAAAGCAACGCTTCCATCCCTCTCTCGTCTCCTCCTTCTCCTCTCCCCTTTCCTCCTTTTTCCGTCAGCCAATGTGTGGGTGTGAACAGAAAGGATTCAGACGACAGGCATCTAGAGAGCCACCTTACACCTGTGGACCCCTTTACCTATGTGACACACAAGTTCGGTGCACACACACACCCACACACACACACACACACACTCATCACCAGAGTCAGCCAGGTGTCTTATTATCTGTGTCCATGTCAGATCCGGCAGCAGAACTCACACGCCACTCTCAGTCTAGATGAAGTCACCAGACAGAGTGTGTTGAGTCGTCCCACACACCAAGCTACAGACAGAACGTTTGAGACAGACAAATTGGGAGAGTTAGATAGAGACGGAGACGTAGACAGGCTTCCATTCTTAGCAGGAACATGTCAACATGAAGAGGCATCTTTCCTGACTGTGGCACGAGGCTTGGGTTTGTCAGGTGACAATCGCCCGCAGCCATTCGGCTTTGTATAACTCAGTGACACCTTTAATCAGTTCCACATATTTTCTCCTTAGTCAGACGGCAACATGTTAAAACGAGTAGAGGAGCTCAGAGAACAACAGTACTGTGGTCCAGTCCACTGACAGATGGCTCAATATGGGGAACCGTTTTGATGACGCAAAACCCGTTTTCCCATGACGCCTCAGGGCTATTCCTGGTGTACATTGTTACCTCAAGAGGACGTGATGCGTGGCGCCGCAGGTGGAGAGTTTTACGGCAGTTTTTTACATCACCTGAGCCTTTACTGCACTGGTGAAACATCTTTTACACACTGCCAACGAAGAATGTTCACACACAGAGACAAACCAGGGTTCCTGTGTATGCTTACACTTTATAGAGTATACAGTATATTGTACACCACATATAATTAACGTACATAATGCAGATCAATTACTTTTAGCCTGTCCTTTTTACATTGTTACCAATGAGACATGCACGCTTTTTTATGTTACAGAAACTCACAGACCAAAAAAGAGATCTAGAAAAGGACCCTAAGCATTTTTAAATAAATACTATATTGTCATTTACAAAACCTTCTCTCACTATACTGATATAATGTGGCACTTACTTCAGACCAATTAACACCTGTCCAAAACAGAAACAACATGTATTTTCCTCCATTGGCCATATTTGCCATGTTCATATTAAGAAGAATTGCTTTTTTAAAAGGAGATGAAGTGAGAGGGACCAAAACCCAAGCAGAAAGAGAAGAGAGGGAGAGCGAGAGAGAGTGAAAATCGAGACCACACAGCTCTGTAACCATATACTTTTGGTCATGTTTTGGACAAAAAACCGCAACAGCTCGCCTCTCAGACCGACCGACATTAAATCGAAACATCCCAAAATATGCCAAAAATGTCTGTGGTTTATTTCGGTCCTGAGATGAAAGGTCTGCCATTACAAAGAGCCTGATTTAGTCTAGGGTGTGAGAGAGAGTCGGCACTGAGCGCGCTCTACAGTCTCCTGCCTCAAAATAACACCGAGAGAGAATAACATGTTGACTCCTGCACTGTATGAACGGTACCCACCCAGATAGGAGTTATCCGGGATCTGACACTCATCTGGCGTGTAGTCGATAGGGGTGAAACAGTCAGAATGTTGTAGGCAGAAATGTAACGGTAATGAATAGAGCTGCCAGCATGCCATATTCCCTATCATAGAGTAGAGAATATTCTGTAAACCGAATACCCTCCTGAACAACCATTAACTGCATAGCACATCGTTTCCATGTAGAACATATCTGTTAAAACATGCAAGTATGTGTGTTTGTGTGTGTGTGTGTGTGTGTGTGTGAACTAGGTACACCTGATTACCCACTTCAAAATGTTGTGTCTGCATTAATGTACATCAATATATGTGTGTGTGTGTGTGTGTGTGTGTGTGTGTGTGTGTGTGTGTGTGTGTGCGCACACGCATCTACGCATTCATGGGTGTGCATGTGTGTCACGGCAGAGTCCTTCAACTCAGACCAGGAGCCATTAAATGGGCTATAGGGCTAGAAAGCCAATGCAGAGGTTCTGAAGTGGACAGTGGAAGAGAAAACTCAGCGCGAGGGCCAATACATACATTTAGCCAAACTCCCTATGAGCATATGGAAACAATCTGACCCTAAGGAGAATGCATTATTCTGAGTGGGATAGAGAGAGAGAGCCTACTGGCGGGGGGGGAGGTGGAAAGTAAAGCAATAAAGAGGAGATAAATGATTTGGTAGCGAGATGCATACTAAAAATGCAGACAGAGAAACGGAAAGAAAGAGAGAGAAAAAGAGAGAAGGACAGCACACATAATGGGAAAACAGAAGAGGGAATAGAAACGTCCACCGTAGGACTTTCAAAGCCATGCTTGTGGCCACAACACCACCAGGGCACTAGGGGAAGAAAACCTCCACACTTACCCCGGTAAGAGAGCTTTAGCCTGGGGACACTGTGCTTGGGCTCTCCCTGTCCCGGCACCACCGCCTCGCAGCACACTAGCAGCAGTACAATCCCAGGTAGGTAATCCATGGTGCTGGAGCGCTGGCCTCCAGCCCAAGATGGGGCGCACACCCCACACTTGCCCAGGGAAAAGTGTCTCCCAGCTGGGCACGCAGAGAACCGGCAGTCCCTCCCTTCCTGGGAAGATCCACAGACGCTGGAGGGTGTTTAAGGCGGGGGAAAGATCTGTGGTTTCGATCTTGATTCGGAGCACCGACTCGGGGGGGGGGGATTCTTCAGCTCGAGGAGGGCTCACATGGCTCCCTGTGCGGAGGTCCGGGGCGGTAGACCCTCTGTGTTGTACATATGTCCCCCAGGTGAGGATAGGGTGATGGGGGTCCGGTGTGAAGTGTGAGGGTAGCGCTGGATGCTTTAAATATTAAAGAGATATCCAGACATAGCTGCTATGGAGCTTCTCTCTTCCTGCACTCTCTTTTTTTCTACTCTCCCCTCTTTTCTCTTCAGTCTCTCTTTTTCCGCAGACACTCACCACTAGCCTCCAGTCCTGTCCACGGCTCCGCCAGAATGAAAGAGGGAGAGAGAGAGAGGGAGCACTACAACATCCTCAGAAGGGGAGGGGGGCTGAGCAGCTGAGTGAGAGGGGGAGTGTGTGAGAGACAGAGGGGGAGGGAGCGAACTGAGCAACATTTGAAGGAGTTTGATAGAGAAGAGAGTATCCTGGGAACACGGTTTTTCTTTTTTCTTTCATACCTTCGTTCTCTTCCCTTGATTCCCTCCACCTTTGGTCTGCAGTCGCTGGTCAGCCCCGGGATTCTGGGGGCGTCTCTGTGAGACTTTCTCCCTTCTCCAACCTGGTTACAGACAAACTGTAAAGCACATCAGCATTACCTCTGATAACGTCTGTAAATGACATTGCATGACATTGCAACTGTTACGTTCCGTAAGATTTCAGTTAAAAAGTTAAAGTAAAAAAATGTTTTAATGTTTTAAAGATATATATATATATATATATATATATATATATGTATATATATATATATATATACACACACACACGTGTTTCACTGCCAATTAACAATGTTTAAAATTCAGCTTTATAACCTCAAACCAGGAGCCATCTGACTTTAATCAAGTGATCCAATTAATGTCAGACTGAAATCTGGTCCATATAAAAATCTGAAAACATTGGTTTCTGGCGAAGCAGGTCTGTAAGAGATCCTGTCTCTCTCATTAAAGTCACTCTGTGGTGACTCGATGGCATTGTCACTCCCCACCTCTGGACCTGGCTGCTACTGTGAGCGCCTTCTGTTTCCTCTCACAGTGTGACGGCAGGCAGCTAGGTGGTGATAAAGGCTTTGATAAACAGGAGCATTTATGTGTCGGCTTGCACACCTCAACGTCACTGCAACAGTCACACTAAAAACACAAAGCTTTCTCAACGCTCCTTTAGTGTGTTGGGGGGGGCGGCGGAAAAGTATGCCGGGTTGTTTTTGCATGCGTGAGTGTGTGCGTACGTGTTGGTGTTTGTGTCCTTGTTTGTGTACCCTCACATCGCACCACTCTCAGCAATGCTTTGTCCATCTGAACCATTCCACATTCTTACTTCAGTCACTGTCTTCGTGCGGGTTCCCCCGCGTAAGTGACTGGGAGAGGTCTCACCTTGTACCGGCACTCCCCCAGACCGTATCACCCTTATAGTCTAAACAGGCCTTTTAGATGTTTACCTGCAACACAAGGATGTGAAGACTGACAAATGTATCCAGCTTCCTTGCTTTTTATTTCTCTCCTGCTCCCTCTACATCCCCCTTCATCTGCATTAAACTGCCACATGTATCTGAATTACAGGAGCTAATGGCCGTTCCAACTGTATTGATCCCGACTGGAAGTTGGGAATCCAGATATGCCACGAGATAGCCTGCCCTTTAAGACACTTGTCGCCGCTGATCTATTTGTGACTCCTGGGCGGGACCCGAACACGGTGCTGAGTAATGACGTCTTAATAAACTGTGACATGCGGTAGGCCGCAAAATGAGCTGTCATTGACACGGAGCTTCCAGAAGCTTTCAGCGCCCAGTGGTGAGAACAGTAGACGGTCATGAAATGCCTAGGAGTCGGTGTGGAGAGGCAGTATCTACTGTGGAGACTGTGTGTGTGTGTGTGTGTGTGTGTGATGGGTGAGACTTCTACATAAACCTATAACTTTTTACTGTGGTGTTGTATGGTCAACATTCTAACTGTCTGATGGAAATATTGTATCTGTGAGGAAAGCACTGAGCGTGTGCCCTGTACGTGTGTGTGTGTGTGTGTGATGGGTGAGACTTCTACATAAACCTATAACTTTTTACTGTGGTGTTGTATGGTCAACATTCTAACTGTCTGATGGAAATATTGTATCTGTGAGGAAAGCACTGAGCGTGTGCCCTGTACGTGTGTGTGTGTGTGTGTGGCCGTAGGACGCAGGATATGACACGACAGCCCGACGCCACACACCCCAGCAGGGTAGGGATACAAACTGCCGGTCACATCCTGACCGGCAGACCCCGCCTTCCTGGTGACACGCTGTCGCTGCACGAACGGTGTGGCACGCCGCCGTGACGACAAGTGACGTTCGTGGTTCGAGGTTTTAGGTGATGCGCCTACTGCTTCCTTCCCATGACAGGGGTTACACTTCCTGTAGGGTTCCTGTTTCCATTCAGGTTACTGGACATCACTCAGGTCACGCCTCCCAAATGGTCAGAGTCAGCAGATAACTGGCAGAACTATTGTAATGTGTGTGTTTCTGTGTGTGTGTGTGTGTGTGTGATTTTGGTCTTAATGTTCTTTTGGGCACAAGAAGTGCCAACAAAGTTAGTAAAACCTGACAATTCGCTCCCCAAAAGGTCTTTCAGTCAACCCCCTCATGGAAAATGCAATTTCTGGCTTAGTGTTTAGGTTTAGAATTGGGACGAGTTTTGGAATAGTTTTAGGTTTAGGCTTAGGTTAAGGAATTAGGGTTTAGGGACGAAGTTGGATGTGAGGGTTAGGATACTGACGTTGAGGTTAGGTGTAGTTTTCCGGGATAGGGAATATAGGGAACAACTTCTCTGGAAAAGAAAATGTGTGTCTGTGTGGGTGTTTACAACACACAGGAAACCTGAGGGTGGGAACAAGTAACTGGGACACATCAACCTTGCTCACTTCCTACAACGTGACAGTAGAGTGGAAACCAAGGCCGTGGAGCTCCGTTAATTTCCGTTCAGTCTGACATGACAGTACCCACAGGATTGAAGTTCCTGTGAAACAACATGACACCATCAAAAATACAGCAAGGAAAGACATCGTACAGCATATTGGCGTCAGAATGATGGATCACTACCATGCTAAATAAAACAATTGGGCAAGTGTAGTGTTTGGAGGATTCAGAACATGCGGCCAAGTGTTTTAACACTTAAGACCTACAAAATAACCATGATGGATTGCATGGCCAACACAGTACCCGATACCTCAATGGTAGATCAAAACCTCATTAATATTTACACGTCTACGTGGACAATATCTGCTCAGCTAATTATAAATGTAAACTATACGTGTTTTATGGTGAACTGGACTCCTCTTTCCTAGACAAAGGAAATAAATCACAGGAAATTGTGCCTGAAACAACTGCTACCTGAAGGGGGGGGTGGGGGGGGCGCATTATTAAACTCCAGACATATAGCAGTGAGAACCGACTAGACAAACGGGCAGCCATTCCAGTCTGAAATGAAGGACATAGCTGACTCCGACAGAGAAAGAAAACCAAGATTGTCAGAACAGACAGAAGCACTGAAGGTCATTCTTACTGCTGGAGTGGCCAGAGAGAGAGGTCCACCCAGACTCAGACAGGAAGGACACAGCAGATTCCACTCCTAAAAGAAAGCCACATCTGTGCAAGTCAAGTGGCGACACCTGTTTCAGTGCCACAATGCTGTTTTACCTCTCTTAATCTTCCCCTTCAGGCAGGGCGGTGGTTTCATTTTGTTTCATTAAAAAGCCACTTCACTTCTCATTACTAATGCTCTTTCCGCACCAGAATGGTCGCCCAACTTCTGTGAAGGGAAATGGGAGTTCCCCGTTCATTTCATCGGTGCTCAAAGGGTCAAAGGTCAACCTCAGTTTTTACAATGAGGTAGCCCCCACGATCGTGTGCGTGACGAAGGTTGGGCCACATCTTTCAATGACTCCTCCACCAGCTCCCACACGCCAACACAGATGGACTTTTCACATCCAGTTGCAACAAGTATACAGGAATTTACGCGAAAAAAAAGCAAAACAAAATCGTAAACACATTTCGCCACGCGAGGGCCTCCACCGTGGCTTTACCACATTTGTTATGGGAAGCGGAGCCCCACTATGACCGAGAAACACAGAATGAGTATTTATTTATCAGCGATATCTTTCCATCCATCTACTTTACGGAAGACTCCCACTGAGGCGCACCGACAGATGTGTCCACTGCCCCCCCCCGCTGACGGGATTCAGGAGTTTCAGGGAAATGATTTACAGGAAAGGAGGATGTTTCCTTGAAATAAAAGTACACTGATTCATATAACGGTGTGTTGCGTATTATGACCTGTGTGGAGGGGGGAAGCTGACGATTTTGAGTACGGATTTTTCGACATGCTTTGCGACGCAGGGGGATGTCTGGTTAAGATGAGTCAGCTTAAACGCTGCGATTCGCTCACACGCGGCAGCAGAGATGAGCAGGTGAATAATCTTGAATTACCAAAGTAATGCAGTGTAATGTGGCAGAATAAAAATAAATGGGCTCATTCTGAAACGTCAGCACACCATCATTCTGTAGTATGTTGAGGTGGTTTACTGGAACAGGGGGACAGTTAAAAGCTGAATTCAAGGCTTAAAACAACAAGACCCTCGTTTGTTTCTTCAGTCCCACGTTAGCCTCACCAAAAGCGCAGGCGATGCGGAAAGGTCCAATGGGGGGGGGGCTTCCGAACGGGGGGAACTAATCCATGATCCGGAGGTTCCCTTTAAAACTCATGTATATGTAAATGGCCAAAATGGCATTGGTGAATGCAGGGGTACCCGGCTTAACTCAGGGATCGGCTGAGACAACAGAAGAGCACTCATTATTCCCCCATGTAACCTAATCAGGCAGCTTAGGCTTGCAGAAATCCCCCCTCCCTCCATGGCCAGTCAAGGTGAATAGGACCTCTGAGAGATTCTCCAAAGAGCATTAACTTCTCCGCTTGGCTGCCGAAATTATAATGTAGCCTAATCAAATCGAGTGGGGGGTATTTGCGCGAGGGTTAATGACGCCGGTGAACGCATTACAAGGACCTTGTTCTGAGGTTAAACCACCCACCGGCACCAACTGTGTTAGCGACTAAGACCAGGAACGCAGAACGCTTAAAGAAAAGAGCTGGATGAAATATGAGTGTTTGCTGCTTCTGTCTGTTCGTTAGTGGTAATTTGTGAAAAAAACGGAATGTCTTCATCGGGGTGTCGGAGGATAGTTTCTGCAGCGGCTTGGCCTGTTCTTCTGTCCAGTCCCTGTGTCCCAGGTCAGAGAGAACTGTTCACCGGAATGGGTCATGTTTGGTTTACATTTACGTCCTGACAACTGACGCATCTAAATCTGTACTGACTAAAATGAGGTGACGCGCATTTGAGGCTGCAAGCAGGCTGTGTATCGTCCGTGGTAACACGATCCCGGGCCACTCGACGGAGAGCATAAACCAAACCGACTCTGAGAAAAACGGTTAAGAATAAGTCAAGCCTATCAATCGTCCGCCTTGCGCCTCACGAATTCCACTTGTCACGGTGACACTGTGTGTCTCTCTCAGGACTTGTCTCTGGGTAGACGAGGGGGGAAGACAGAATGACACAGCACTCCATCCTACGATTCAATTAAATATTTACATGCTAGTGAAACATATTAAACTAACCGCCAGTGCTCACATTACCACTCCGATGGAGGATTCATATTTAATATGGCTCAGAGACTCTTCCAAGAACGCGTGTTAAAAAAAGAGGGAGGCCGAGAGAGACTAAGAGAGAAAGAGAGAGATATCCGGTGAGGAAGCTGTACTTCTGTCTCTTGGTTAAGCAGTATTATAGCTCTACCTCCAGTTTGGTTATGTGAGGAGCAGATAGTTGAGGTTAAGACTAACTGTTTGCTGTCAGGGTGCATGACTGTGTCCCCCATGAAGATGATCTAGACATGTCCTTGTAAGAAGAATAAAACTGTCACCAAATGCATTATATTATTACAATCATAATCAGATAACGCCAGTGCGACTCATAAAGCAACTTGTTAATCTTGTATCTTCAGGGTAATTTAGTCTCTACTCCACTACATGCTGTAAATCAATGCATTTAGAAACATCTGTATTTTTTTGTCCTTTACTACACACATTAAGGAAACAAAAATGGAGGATGCGGAGTAAGGCAGGTGCTTCCAAACAGGCTGTGTATTAACTTCCCATCATGCTTAGGGTCATGTATAATATTGTGTGGCAGGCCCAGCTACTTGTCTACCCTGTTAAAAGAGACCTCAGTGATTTTGAACGAGGGGTGACTGCTGGAGCATGTTTGGTTTGGCACAGGTGTTAGTGATGAAAACTGCCTTCTGATATTTCACAATGCTGGTGTATCTCTCCAAGCAAGGTCTGGAAACTTGTAGAATCTATGACACATCCAACCTATTTCTGGTTGTGCATTGTGGCGCAAGGCCCTATATACACAAGCTGGGGTTTCCTTTATTTTATTGTATTGCCTGAACTTGTTTTCACCATGAGAAATGTCTGAATAAAATGTCGGCTTGTTTAGCGGGGATGCAGAGTGTCTCGTCGCAGAGTCACAGATGCATTGTGGCATTAGGGTGACTCAACCGCCACTCACCGCTGCAGTCATTCGAGCCAGCTGTGCGAAGCAAGGCCCACGCATCCATTCCTGGAGAGAAAACACTGCTGTGTTTTATCAAGAGAAGAATAAGCCGTCTGGTGTAGATACGCGAGTCCTGAGTAACCTATCCAAGGGCTAGCAAAATCCTCCGGCACCTTCTATCTGTTAACCCTCTGCCTTCTCTCAGTTTCAAGGGGCTAATTGTAGGGATATTTCACAAAGACTTTCAATGCAACAACATATTTACTTTCTTTTATTTATTGTTCTAAGTCGTGCCCGGAGGCGTTAGCACAATATTATCAAGGCAAGTGTCTGGGTGAGGTCTCACCTTTTACCGGCACCCACTAACAACCCACAGGTCACTAAAGTCTGCGGTAAATCAGGCTATTGAAGTGAGTCACGCCTGTTCTAGTCTGCATTAAGTGATCCAGGGCATGTCACTAGGCTCCGTCTGAACAAAACAGTGACCACAGGGATATGTGTGTGTTCTTCAGTCATCACTCAAATCTAGCCTCGTATCCACCCAGTTTCACTGCGGCCTAGAGGAACCTGGGTGAATATAAACCATCTGTATAAATAAAGACCTGTGACAGGCTGCCAGTGAGTGATGAGCCCCACCTGTACTGACGCTTTAAAGCCCAGAACGGGATTCTGGGAAGGCCTCTTGGCGAGGTTTCAACTGTGGGCGCACAGTCATACGTGCTCGTACACACGGGGGCTGGCATTGGGATCTGTTCACACGTACGCAGTCGCATACGGAGTCACACCAATGCAGACAAAGCAAACGCCGGGAGATGACCCGCAGAGCACGCGCACACTAAATGGGTTGTGTACAATTAACCGGGTCCGATATATACGGCGCCACAACAGCCACACTCACCGCTAACAAGAGCCATCGCGGAAATTACCGTGCATCGGTCACCGCAGGGGATCATTGAAGGACATCTCTCCCTGCATGCTAATGACTGACAGCTCCTGCAACCGCCTCGCTCCCCAGAGCAATCACGCTCACAAATTGATGTTTCACATTTGATGTCCCTCGGACATCTTGTAAATCAAGTGTAATTGACAGACATACGTGATGAAATGCAAAGCAGTGTAAATGACTCCATCAAAGCCAGGTCCATTAAGCCATCCTAGGCAACCAATTATGTTACAGACAAGTGCTCAGCAAAGGACATACTGACAGATGCTCTGAGAACAAGATGACTGTATGATGGCTGTATTGTAGGAATTCATGTCTGATGATGCTTTTTCTGTAATTGGCAGAATGTGATAACACACGTTATTGGATCCAGCTTAGCACAGGGATGAGAGAACAAGCCCAACACTTTTGTAATTCAATACTTGTTCTGACTTGAGAACTTCAGGGTACACACTTCCGGATCCCAAGGATCAAATATACATTAGATATGCTTTCCACTATTCCCTAACCTCTTCAAACCACTTTATTCCTAACAGCCCCAAACTCCAACTGACCGAGAACTTGGAACAGCTCATACTACCAGTATCTCACTATAAAATATATTGGACAGATGAATTCAAAGGACTGTCTACAGAGTGATTAGGTTTCATTACCCCCAAATTAAACACCCCATTAAGCTTTATTGTCTATAATAAATGTCTTGAAAGAATGTCTTCATGTAGAAAAAAGCAGGGCCCAGAGATCACAAGGAGGGTGACATTGATGCTGACTGTGGGAAATTTGTCCATTAACCAGAGAGAGTTGTTGACAGACGAAAAGAGCCTTCTGAACTGAAAAAAGGCCTAATTAAAATAAATAGGATGGTATGCCGCTTGCGTTCTGTTTCTGGACTACATTCAGTACAATTGGGCCTCTTTAAGAATGTTTCTGTGGCTCAGTTATTTTAGCAACACAAAGACACAGATTCAACAGTTCAACAGCTGGCAGGGACACCAGAAGGAAACCATACAAACAAATTCGATTTACGGGGCAAACTCTGAGCTGTGGTGGCTGTGGTTGGATTCTAAGTGTTTTTCTGCGAGTTCTACACGACCAACAGCGGCCTTTCATGACAAAGTCAAAGCTGACGGTAACTGATACCTATCTAATAGGATCATTTTCTGTTCCAATGATTTGGACCACTTAGGAAACATACAATTCCGGCCAGCCACATTGGTTTTGCGAGAAAGAACACTAAGCCGTATTTTGTTATCAGCACACGTCCAGAAATTAATAGGGCTTTCAGAAACTGTAATAGTGGAATGGGGTGTTGGGTTGGGGGGGGCAGGGGCTTGTTAGAAAATCGGCACTGCAGCCAGATATACAGTCGTCCCCAGCTGAGCTTCTCTGGCAGAGAATCAATCACATTCCTCTCAGAGTCCGAGTTCCTTTTCTCCCTTTCTCTCTCTCACTGTCAGCCAGACGACTGAGGGGAACTGACGGCAGATTTGAAAACAGCCCCTGGTCCTGCTGGTGAGAACTGGGCCCGTCGGCTTTTTAGAGATGGACTCTTTCTTTATCTGCTCATCACACGCTGAGCACTGTACTCAGCCCTGATTATACCAGCCAGTAAAAAATAACAACGCCCTGAACAATACTGACATCACAGGTCTTCGGATGTGGACGTTTTAGTGGCAAGATGGGAGGTTTTCTTGTTGAGGTGTTATGTGGATTGATATGGTAGTCAGTGGTACTGGAAGATGACACTGCCGTGTGAAATGATTCTAGCAGATACATCTAGAAACATGCAAGGGCATTCATACATAATATACCTTTGAGGTAAACGTGGAATGCTACATTACAGGCTGTGTTCACATAGATCACCATTCTCCGTAAATGCTGAAGATGTTGTCTCAATCCGAACTTGCCGTTAGATGCCACAATGCCTGAAACTTGCTTTTGGGCCAAACCATGCATTTGTACAGAATGTAAAATAAGAAGGGTGTTTATAACGGTGAAGAAAATCGTATCAGTCACCTGGTGTGGGAAACGGCCCCCCCCCCACCCACCCACCCCTCACCCCCCCACCCACCGACTAGGCAGGGTAATCATGCTATGAATTGTGGGATGTAAATGGCCCCCCTCTGATTTGTCCATCTGAAGCCTCTGAAGCATGCGTTCTATTCATCGGCTCATCTCACATCCTATCACACTGACAGTGCTGCATCCGGGCCAGCTTTTTACCCACTAGCCACTGTCTGTCCGTAAAGCAAAATGGGAACACAATCAAAAAGTGAAAGACAAAAGGTTTTGTGGAGTTTACCACTCTATGGTCTGATGACATTATAGCCGCACCAGGGCCGGTGTTAGTTCTGCGATGACCCCAGGCCCCAGAACCCACCATAACATCCTGTTTTTACGGAGAGACGGTTGACAATAGTCGCATCTATCTCTCTCACTGTGTTTTTGTTCTGGGTGGATTCTTGTCGGATGATGGGTGAAACGGTGCCCTCTTGCTTCCCTCAGATGATTGGGAAGGATTAGCCTGTTATCTCAGCAATGTTTTTGGTGGATTTCACCCCTAAGCTCTGTGCTTCTGTCACACTGTGATGAAAGACAGCCTGTTGGTATTGGCTCAGGGCGAATTCTGAATTGCTGGCACAGGTGCACTGTGGGAAAAATTATTCCACTCAAAACACAGAATGGTCTCAGTGGTCTCAGTGGTATCAATGACTTTTACAAAGTTGATATCCTGAGCAGAAAATCTAATTTTGTGCAGAAAATCAATTAATCAGATGCAGGTCTTTCTATTTAATTTTATACTGTGATAATATCGGATTAGTATATGCTGCTAGTTTAAAATATAGAGTATCACAGCACCTTCAGTCGCTCTGTCATCTACATTGTGTGGAAAACCAAACATAACTCAAGTTTCAACATGAATAACTTGCTTTGGAGCAGAGAACAGATCATATACAGCATTTAGCATGTTTATGGCTTTAAATGGTAATCCATTAGAAAGGGTCGAGATACCCAAAGCAAACTGCTCTGTGTACATTTGAGTTGCAGGCCTTAGCATGATAGAGAGGTTTGTGGCACAAATCCAGTTCTGACTACCAGATCTTTATGACATGCTTATGTTGAAACAACATTTGTCAAGGGGAAAAAAATGAAGCTTAAACCCACTAAACAAGACACACCCCATTGTCTACAATCTCTTACCTTTTACAATCAAGCCAATTTTTCTAACAGATATGAATGATTACATTACACACGTTGAAACAACATTTCGCCGCTCTCGGGCACCCATTATAAAACACTTGCTACAGTTGAGTACATGGTACCCATCACACTGATCTCACTCTAACGCTACTAATGACACTCATAATTGGCACCATGAGAAATGTTTAACATGCACGACTCGTTTAAGTAGTAAGAGTTAATATGTATGAGTGTTTCCAGGCAACATGTTTGAACAGACTGAGGTAACATATCCCTCCTAACATGGGAAATGGCCTCGTGTCTCGCCGGATCCCCTAATTTTCCACATTACTACTCTGATCGAGTATGGCATCTGATTAGGCAGGTGGCCACAAAGGGAGGGGAAACAACAATGTCTGCTTGCAGAATTGAAACGGTCGGTGGAGGTCTCAATAACAAGGGCTCCCCCCGTCTACCTGTCCTCACAGCAGGGGCCTACGGTAGCGCCAGTGCCCGCTCGCACCGCTTCGACCCGAGGGAGCGCTTCTGAAGAGGAGGGGATTACCTTGATCCAGCCCCTGATACTCCAGACCCAAACAAAAGCTAGAGCTTCTGGGCTCAGAGCTTCTCGGCCCCCCCTTGTCCCACCAGGCCCCCGGTGCGTTAATCCCATTCCAGCTGGACACAATCCGTCTGGCCGGAGCCCACACCGAGGATTTAAGCTCCCATAAGAGGCTTGGAGGAGAAGTCAGACAGCTCGTCAAGGATGAGGACTTAATTAGCCATGCAAAGTCAACCTGGCTAATTGAAAAGATCTTGTCAAGCGGTGGCCCAGGAGAGGAGTGCGCTTCTGTTACCATCATTTCCAAGGTGGGTTTTTTTGCTTTTGTTTCTTTGTGCAGACAAACGCTAAAGACGTGGATGAGGTGCCCCGGTGCTTCAGTTCATAGCCGAGTTATAAGGCCCGCTTGTAATGTTGATGAGAGCGAAGGCTTTGTCAACATATTGGGTAACACACTGGATCTTGGACTCGTAGCATTTTGCATTTCTGCGGTGAATCTGGCATAGAAGGCTTTGTCCGCGTTCTACTATACTTGGGAAGAACTGCATTTGAAGTGTTCACACGAACACACCAGCCATTGACTGTGTGTGTGTGTGTGTGTGTGTGTGTGTGTGAGTATGTGTTTGAGTGTGACAGATCACTAGAGTGAATTCTCTTGTTTGTTTAACCAAGGCGGGTCGATGTCAAAACTCAGTCAGCACTCGTCAGGCATACGAGGCACACACACACCTCACTAAAGGAAAACAGAATCTCTCTCTCTTTCTTGTTCTGTCCAAGCATGCCATCCCCCCATCCACCCTCTCAACATAATGTGTTTGGAAATGTCATATTCCCCCTCGCTCTCGACATTATCATGTGTTTGACTATGCAAACCCCCCTCTCCCCTCACCATAATGTGTTTGAATATGCCACCTCTCCCCAAACAGAGTGTGTTTAAAAATGTCAGTCTGCCCCCTCGGTTTCAATCACCATAATGTGTGTTGGAGTAGGTTAGGCACCTTTTCTGCTTAATGTGTTTGACAATGCTGACCCGCCCCCCAACCCAACCGGTCCACCTAATGTGTTTATACCTAATGTCTTTGAGCAAATATACTGTATAATAGTACACCCCCAGGTTATTCTGGTCCCCTACACTGTGTTTTCTGCCCTGGAGGGCAGCCACAACTACTCCCCCCTGGCTCTGCATATACAGACATTCAAAAAGAAAGCTCATGGAAAATCTATATTTGGGTCAAGTTACCCTTACATTTAGTGACGTTCGTTGTTTTATTATAATCCTAAAATAATCCACAACCGTATTTCGTTTGAAGTGTTATTGAGGAAGTCGGGTATAGCAGTGACACTGTGCTAACATCAGTTTAGCAGTCAGAAGTGACTTCCTTTAGACGTTACACAGGGTAACAGGCAATTTGACCCAAAAATCTATTTTGTATGAACTATCCCTTTACGAATGGGCAGATTTTGAGGTTGGTTCACAGCCAACATATAGCTGAATATTGATTATCGCAGAACTTTGTCAAAAGCTCTATTACAGGCATGGGCAACTGACGGCCTGTGGGACGCATGCGGCCCCCACACCCTCTTCGCGCGGCCCTCAGATTAATTTAGAAAACAGTAGAAGGATATATACACAAAAAACATTGGAAATATATATATATACAGTGGATATAAAAAGTCTACACACCCCTGTTAAAATGCCAGGTTTTTGTGATGTAAAAGAATGAGACAAAGATAAATCATGTCGAAACTTTTTCCACTTTTAATGTGACCTATAATGTGAACAATTCAACTGAAAAACAAACTGAAATCTTCGAGGGGGAAAAATGAAAAATAAAAACCTTACAATAACCTGGTTGCATAACTGTGCACACCCTCTTATAACTGGGGATGTGGCTGTGTTCAGAATTAACCAATCACATTCAAACTCATGTTAAATAGAAGTCATTACACATATACAATCATTTAAAGTGACTCTGATTAATCACAAATAAAGTTCAGCTGTTCTAGTAGTATTGTCCTGACATTTTCTTAGTTGCATCTTAGAGCAAAAGCCATGGTCCGCAGAGAGCTTCCAAAGCATCAGAGGGATCTCACTGTTGAAAGATATCAGTCAGGAGAAGGGTACAAAAGAATTTCCAAAGCATTGGATATACCATGGAACACAGTGAAGACAGTCATCATCAAGTGGAGAAAACATTGCACAACAGAGACATTACCAAGAACTGGACGTCCCTCCAAAATTGATGAAAAGACGAGAAGAAAACTGGTCAGGGAGGCTTCCAAGAGGCCTACAGCAACATTAAAGGAACTGCAGGAATTTCTGGCAAGTACTGGCCGTGTGCTAGTGTGACAAAAATCTCCTGTATTCTTCATATGAATGGGCTATGGGGTAGGATGGCAAGACGGAAGCCTTTTCTTACAAAGAAAACATCCAAGCCTGGCTGAAGTTTGCAAAAACAAACATCACGTCCCCCAAAAGCACATGGGAAAATGTGTTATGGTCTGATGAAACCAAGGTTGAACTTTTTGGCCATAATTCCAAAAGGTATGTTTGGTGCAAAAACAAAACTGCACATCACCCAAAGACCACCATACCCACAGTGAAGCATGGTGGTGGCAGCATCATTCTTTGGGGCTGTTTTTCTTCAGCTGGAACCGGGGCCTTGGTCAGGGTGGAGGGAATTATGAACAGTTCCAAATACCAGGCAATTTTGGCACAAAACCTTCAGGCGTCCGTTAGAAAGATGAAGATAAAGAGGACGTTCACCTTTCAGCACGACAACAACCCAAAGCACACATCCAAATCCACAAAAGCATGGCTTCACCAGAAGAAGATTAACGTTTTGGAACGGCCCAGCCAGAGCCCAGACCTGAATCCATTTGAACATCTGTGGGGTGATCTGAAGAGGGCTGTGCACAGGAGATGTCCTCGCAGTCTGACAGATTTGGAGCACTTTTGCAAAGAAGAGTGGGCAAATATTGCCACGTCAAGATGTGCCATGCTAATAGACTCCTACCCAAAAAGACTGAGTGCTGTAATAAAACCAAAAGGTGCTTCAACAAAGTATTAGTTTAAGGGTGTACACACTTATGCAACCAGGTTATTGTGAGTTTTTTATTTTTTATTTTTCCCCCTCAAAGATTTCAGTTTGTTTTTCAATTGAATTGTTCACGTTATAGGTCACATTAAAGGTGGAAAAAGTTCTGACATTATTTATCTTTGTCTCATTCCTTTACATCACAAAACCTGGCATTTTAACAGGGGTGTGTAGACTTTTTATATCCACTGTATACTGTATATCATGTTTGACCTTAAATTTGTTGTAAAGTTGGTATTGGAACCAAAATCTATGCTGGAAACAAAACATGAAATAGACTTGAAATTTCATTTGTTAATAATTACATACAATACATGGAAGTGTGTGTGTGTGTGTGTGTGTATGTGTGTTTCAAGTTAATCTGCGGCCCCCTGATGACCAGTACATAAATTCTGTGGCCCCCACCACCATCCAAGTTGACCATCCCTGCTGTATTGAATTTCAGGTCTATCACTATGGTAAAGAGGTCAATGCAACAAAGGCCTTTGTGATGGAAGAAGGATGCAATCGTTGGCACACTGTGAGAAAAAACAGGTCCACTAACGTGGACATTTGTCAAATACATCATGTATTTGTTGTGACAGGCTCAAAATGTTACTTGCATCGGATTTGTATATATTCGGCTATTCCTGTTGCATGAAATTTAGAAGTAATTTTAATTAGGTTTCCTAATTAGGTTTTTCAGGTTTAAAAGTGACTACTAAAACCCAAGTCCTATTCTTATAAATTGGTACCACATCTGGCATAGAGAAAATTGTGAGGGAGGTCAAAGTCATTTTTAGATTTAATCCGTTTCAGAAAAGCAGTATGTTTTGGTCTTGATATTAATGCAAGCATCACTCTCTGAATTTCACTTAATATAACATGGAATACACTTAGAAACACAGCATAAATGGGGGCTAATTAAGATGGGGGCAATGAGGAGATTCTGGACTATTTTTCCCATGCCATGTTCCCAACACATTTCCATTGCATTTCCATAAATTTGGTCGAGACATTGACCTCTTTGTCACATCTAAAGTGTGTGTTAAGATATTGGTGCCTTAATGAAGAGCTCCATTCCCCTCCATTAAAAAATGTTGAGCCAGTCTTAATCTTGTTCCCATAAACTTTAGCCCAAATTTGGGAAACTCTGTTGGTTTTCCTTGGCCTGTTTTGAGCACCCAAGCCCAGACTGCCATGTTGTAATGTTGTTGGTCAGCTGTGTGAGCACACAACTCGGCTGAGCTGTCTCACAAGTGCTGACTTGTGTCATAACAGTTCTACGTCATAAATTGTGTTCATTTTGATTAAAAAAGTGTTCTAGGCTATCAGCTGGTAGTATGACGTGGTTGGCTCAGGCCAGACAGGATGTAGTCCAAGTGTTTCTTTACATGATTTGGCATCCATTCAAATCAGGCTCAAGGCTGCCTAGGAAATCTTGGTAAATCCCTTTAAATACCGTGACTGTTTTCTCATTAACAGGTGGTAATATTGATTGAAATGTCTGACACAACATAACTTCAGATATTTTTTAAATCAGCTGCAAACCCTTTGTTCGTGTCCAGTGTGCTACCAGAATGCTAACTCTCAGTAAGGCAGACAGGCAGAATTGTTAGCATAGCTAGCTATCACTGGCATTTACAGGTTGAGGTAACTTTTGAGTGTAATGGATTTGACTGTGACGTTGACATGAATGTAACAGTATTTATAATAATTCAAAACATCAGGACGGGGGCTATAATTCAGTCAGTATACAAATGAAAAGTCAACTTCAAATGTCACTATTGATTGAAATCAGGATTAGTTACATTGCTTTCAAAGGGAAAAGACTGTGTCTGCATCCCACTCCTACCTGAGTGATGTTGCCAAATGACTCTCTTTCCAAAATTTGAAAGATTTCAAGACCTGGGAAATTGTCCAAAAAAGTCCAAATCAAACAAGAAATGATTGTTGCTGGTTATCTTCCACATGCTATGGTATGACAGGTCTTCCATTTTCTACAGTATTATCTATAGGCGGTTCCAAGGCCCAGTTCCCCTCTTCAACTCTGTTTCTGGACTATTTCTTGGTCTCTCTTTCCCCTGGCCTCTTCATCATCATTTTTTTCCCCCTCTCTCATCCGTAACCCCTGTTTCTCAATTAGTCCCACCTTTAGACCTCCTTTCCACTGGCCTCTGTTCGTCTGGGTCTCTCAGCCCAGAATAAGACACTCTTACAGGTCCACAGCTGCAGAGCGGTCATCCAGAGCTGTGATTCTAATGGTGTGGATCTGCTTGGATCTAGCCGGTCCAAACTCGACAGGCTGGAGCCACACGGGAGATATAGGTCGACAGGTCAGTGCAGCACAGCGTCCATGCAGACCCAACAATCACAAGCATGCACTGAAAAAGACATTTCACACGTTTCCCGGGCCAGAGAAGGAAATGATTTAACCCCTTCTGTTGTTTCAATGGATGCGAGGTACTGTTGCAGCGATACCTTGGTGGTCCTCCCTCAAACGCAGTCAGGGTTCCACCTTCCACATAGCGTCACAGTAACACACCAAGGTATTACCCCTACTGTTTTCTTTCACAATACCGCTCAGAATCCCTTGGCGCACAGGTTGTTATTGCCTAATAATCTCCGTCCGCTTAATATCAAATGCAATGCTTATAGAATCAGTTGAAATAACAGCGGCAGCGTTTCAAGCAATTAACCTTTTCGCCGTGTAAACGGCTTCGGGGGATACGAGGGCCCTACAGGGGCCCAGCTGGGGGATGAATGTCGACCCCCCCCTCGTCTGCCACTCGCCCACCGGGAAGCGCAAGCGCCACGTCTCAGAGAGGCCCCGGGCCCCGGTGGCGTGGAGAGGGGGAGCGAGGACGCGGGAGCGTGGAGACGAGAGCAGAGGGAACCAGTGTGGTCTCTTGGAGGAGCCGTTGGTTGTTCAGTGGGGGACTGCTGAGAGGAGGTCAGGGGGGTGAAGCGGGGTACATTAATAAAGCCCAAATCAGGGCAATGCAGACAGTTCACATAAACACCCCACTGTCCCTTTGATGTTGTCGGGCCGAAGCCAGGCAGACGGCATGCCATACATCACACGGAGGCTAGGAGGCCCCCCTAAAACCACCCCCAACTCACTCAGAGGCTAATATTTCGCCCCAAAATACCCTACCTATGAGGCAAATACCGTTGGCTTGATAATGGAGTGCTGTGTATGATTTGGGACTGCAGGAAGGAGACATGAAATTGCCTTCCGCATGAGACTGCGGTATATAAAGACTACCTCCATCACCAAGAGAATGGGGCCTATTGTTACATTGTGTGTGTGTGTGTGTGCGTTCGTGCGTGGGCGTGTATGTGTGTGGGGGGGTTGTCATACAAGTAAGTGATCCACAATGATAAATTGATGTCACTGATAGCCTGTTTCTGAAAAGCACTTCAGACGCCTCAAGTTATGGAGGTTTACAATGAGTTCAGTCTGGATCCTAGGAAAAATACTGACTGAACCGTGCGAACACGCATAATGCCATTGCCAATCATAGTCCTGACACTTTCTGTACATGCTTAAGGTTATACCAAAACTCCCTATTCATTCACAGTTTCGCTTGGCAGTTGGAATGGAGACGTGCTTTTGTCTCGTCGAAAGGCTGAAGTCATGAAACCTGGCAAGAAAGAGGTACAGCAAAGAAATCTGCCACACTCTCTGGGCAGATGTTGATACTCAGAGGCCATGTTGAAACAGTTCCTTCCTACTGACCCGAACCACTTCAGGTGAATGGGGGTCATCAGGTCATGCACTGAGGGGTTCTAATTGACAGCGGTCAAATGGCCAGAGGTCAGCGAGTTATGTTTGTCCTGCCTGGGGCCGATCACAATAGAGTAGGGTAGGTAGATGGATGGATGAAAGAGTAGAGAGGAGGAATAACAGTGGCCGGGCTCTTATCACGGCGAGGAGACAGGCAAGCTTTTTAAGTGAAATGATGGAAGGAACCAGCAGGGAAGACAGACAACAGGGAAGATAGACAGCAGGGAAGCTCAGCAGACTGGGGCGCTAACGGTTAGTCTCTGACTGTGTCAGTTAACCTCTCCATCACTCAACAGGGTGCCCACTCGACTATACACTGTTTTTAAAAGTCCTTTAAAAGACCTCTCGACAGGACCCTTTTTTACTTTATTCAACAGTCATTTCACACTTTGTCAGAGAACACACGGCAGGAGGTTGGGGTGATGTTGGTTTTAAAAAGTACAACGCGTGCACCCTAAAACCAGTGTCAAAGGGTGACAAGAGTGTTTTTCCCCCTTTGTTGGGCCAAAGCGAATTGAATGTGTAAGGATGTCTGAGTTAGGGTTTTTTAATGGGCCCCCTCGTTCTGCAGTATAGACCCACAGAGGAAAGCAGTCAGACTAGAGCAATGTTAGTGTAATTAACAAAAGAAGAGAGTGCAGCAGATTTGTCAATGGCCACCGTCTGTCAATGGGCTGTCTTGATGAGTTCTGTCACTGTGACACGGCTGGACATTGATCCGGACCATCCATTAACATTGAGTAAAAGACAAGGGGGTGGGGGAGTGGGTCGATCCAAACCGAACCCTCGACTGACATTGACCCAGAGCCCCGAGTTCTATGTCAGCTCCAGCCCAACATCGATGTCATTGACGGCCACATCTCCCCCTCGAGTCGGAACGGGGCGGGATTGATTTAGGGTGAGGGGTGGGCAGGGGCACAAGCAGAGTGATAGACCCATGAGCATTTGACTCCCATCCACAGAGCGACATCCATCTTTGTGTTGTCAGCCATTACGGATGAATTAAGACCGAAAGAGTTCCCACTCAATTGCGTGACTTTATTGCCTGTCCGGTAGATCGAACTTGATTTAAAAACGAGTGTGTAAGAAATGAAAAAGTTAAACAAATATGGATTTAATGTCAAACAGCGGATTCAACGGTTATTGTAATGCTACAAGGCACTTGTGTGCCTGAAGACTTACTTCACGCTCTCCTTGAGGCTATCACGGTGTCTGCACACAGGCCATTCATGATGTGTTTTATCAAGGCTAGGTACACTTCTCCCTCCCGCCTCTCTCCACCCGTCCTCCTGCTTTCCTCTTCTCTCCGGCCGTCCTCCTGCTTTCCTCCTCTCTCCGCCCGTCCTCCTGCTTTCCGCCTCACCCTCTGGTTTCCTCCCCTCTCTGCCTGGCCTTCACCCATGAGTTTCTCTCCCCATGCTCAAACAAAACAATTATTAGCTGTTTCTAAACACCTGTAGTTCTGCCTTTGGATTGTAGCTGTCTATTCATGGAAATTATTTTCACCTGTTTGATGTTTTATTTGGACCAAAGAAGAGCAGCTGCTGCTTTTGTTAGTAACTAATGGGGATACAATTACATTTTTTCACCAGGAAAATCCTAAATGTTCTGTCCTGTCCTTCTTTACCCTCTTATAGTTTTCTCTTTCTCTTCTCTCTCTTTCTCTGTCTCATTCTTCCGTTTTTGACTCATAGTGTTTATCTGTCCCAGTCTCCTTTTCTTTTCCAACACACAGCTCTCTCTTGACATGTTGGATCTGGGCAAAGCTTCACTGCTCACTGTCTCTCCCTTCCTTCCTCTCCCAGGAGAGTCGCTCAAACAGACAATCGGGCCTCAGGAAATTGCTCCTTGTTTTAATTCACTACCGGACCGCTACAGAAACATGTGATCCAGTGTTTGCTTTTATTTTATTTTTCAATAAGCAAGGTTCCCCCACAGTACATGGGAGGATGTGGCATACGCCCTGCAGTGTAGTCTGGGGCAGAAGAAATTACCCACTTTCACCTCTTTGGGACACACTATGCTACAGCCTCCAGGTAGGCTACTCCCAGACTGTGACAGGTAACAGTCTGGAATAGGGCCAATGTCATCCATATGAGGTAAATACATCGTAACATTTTTGTAAGGTCAGAAGTTACACACACAGAGAAGACCGCATGATTGGCCCTCATTCTGGGGACTCTGTGGTATGTTTTATGTCAAACTCAAAATGAAAGTTAGCACATAATCAATGAGATCTTTTAGCACAGCCCTAGTGGATTTAAATCCATTGGCGACTTATATTAATTTGATAAAAACCAACTGTCATAATATCTGAGGTCCCTGCTGGTGCGAACAGGAAAGCTAAGGGTAATCACTAGAGACCAAGTAAACCTCCGCTATCTAGCTATCACCGGGCGGATTACAGGGCAGTGAAGCTGAATGTGCGTTGACATCATCTGTATCGAATAACGCTACGAGTCACGGTGTCTAGAAGTTTGGTCCGATAACTTAATGGCCATATAGTGACAACATTAACCCAATATAAGATAACGCCTTACTTATGAATACTACTCTGTTAGCAATTACTGACCCTGTTTTGAGGGGAATATAAAACTATGCTTGGATTTCAGAGCACCGATAATGTAAAGCAAAGAAGACAGGAGGCTTGCTCTGAAAGCATTTTGACAGGTTTTAGAGCATGCAACGAGGACCCCATACATTATTGGTCCAATGAGGCTGACGCTGGCCAGAGTCTATTAAAACTAGCTAAATATGATATACACACACACACACACACACACACACACACAGTATACACTCTCAATCGATATACATTCAGGATTAAATATTTTTGCAGAAGTTACAATGTCGCAGTTGGACAGCAACTCCAGTAAAGCTTGTTCAGATTTGTCAAATTGGCTGCTTGACGAATGTGAAAGGGTTGTCATTCAGGTTTGGAGTGTTAGACTGCGTGTCCATCCTTTTTATCTTCAGAATCGCAGAGGTCCCTTCGTGTTCAGAGTGCCAGCATTGTAGAGAGTAATCTCCAGGTGTCAACAACAGTCAAGGTGAAATGTCCTCACTCTTCATGTCGCCAACAAAGAGTAGCTAATGGAAAATTCCTCTCTCCGTACTTCACCCTGACATTTCCTTTCTCTCTCTCTCTCTCTGTTGCCATCTATCTCAGTCACACAATAGTTTATTATTTTAGCTGAACTGGGTGGAATCTTGACGCAGACATTTTAGTAAATGTTTGTTTGACAGTTTGTACGCACAAAGAGTTAATAACACTGTCTTTGGTGGAGCTTATTTAGTGGATGGAGCTCCCTTGCATTTTAATTGTAGTGTATGATAATTCAGAACCATGCTGTCTGGAAATAGGACGACTGTCATGGTGCTGAAAGCAGAGCAATAGTAAAGTTCTGTTTATTGCTGTGACACTCTGGCACCAGCTATATGACTCAAAGAGTCTGAGATATACTGACTGTGGGAAATCTTTCCATTTCGTTCAAACACATTTATTCAACAATACACAGTCGCAAACATATACAGAACACGCAACGACACACACACACGCGTAGCCAAAAGCGTGGATGCATGCTGAACACACTTGTTCGATGTCGAACACCACAAGCATGAGAGCACTCACACACACACACACACACACACACACACACACACACACACACACACACACACACACACACACACACACA
>JACXGI010011236.1:0-18333 GCA_016801175.1 Esox masquinongy | reverse complement strand
CTTCATAAGGGTCCACCTGAGAGGCTGTTTCCGTTGTCACGGTAAATTCCTGAGGAATTCCTACAGTGTCAGAACAGGCTTTATCTCTGGGGGTGGTCACACACGGAGGCCCCCTCTGGGTCGCCCCTTGCCTTGCCTGTCTGAAATGAAAAGCCTTTTGTCTTCTGTGATGGTGTAAGTGAGGTTCTTAGAGAAACACTCACATATAGAGTTGCCAAGTTCTGGGAACTTTCAATAAATTCCCTGATTGTCCCCAAAGTACCGTTTGAAGGATTTACGGAATCAGAAGGGACTAAGCAGGTAATCCAGAATCCTCCATTTTTTTAAACATTTTTTTTAACATAGTTTTGCAACCTTACTGATTATAAGAAAGTGGACAGTTTTGGGAGGTATATTTGTTTGCCTACTAATGTACAGAGTGTACAGTATGTCTGACATAGGTATCAGGATGTAAAGGAGGCTATTAAGAGTTTAGCATTAGTCACTTTTTTAACATTAAACATAATTAACATTTTATTATGAGAGTTACAAAAAGTGTCTGTAAAAGCTCTACAGATGCTCTACAGATGCTCTATAGATGGTCTACTGACCATCAGTATCAGTTTAACAAACTATCTACTAACCCTTACCCTAACCTTAACCTAACAATAACCCTAAACCTTATTCTAAACCTAACCCTAACCTTAGCAAGCAATTGTTTATCAACAGATATTTGGTGAACATTTTTGGCATAATATTATCTATAGAACATGTACAGAGGGAAACTCTCAAAATTAAGTGTAACCCATGCTTTAAGTAACTGTATATACGCCAATCAGGCATAACATTACGACCACCTGCCTAATATTGTGTAGGTCCCCCTTTTGCCGCCAAAACAGCCCTGACCCGTCGAGGCATGAACTCCACTAGACCTCTGAAGATGTGCTGTGGTATCCAGCACCAAGATCCTTTAAGTCCTGCAAGTTGCGAGATGGGGCCTCCATGGATCGGACTTGTTTGTCCAGCACGTCCCACAGATGCTCAATTGGATTGAGATCTGGGGAATTTGGAGGCCAAGTTAACACCTTGAACTCGTTGTTGTGTTCCTCAAACCATTCCTGAACAATTTTTGCTTTGCGGCAGGGCACGTTATCCTGCTAAAATAGGCCAATACCAACAGGGAATACCGTTGCCATGAAAGGGTGCACATGGTCTGCAACAATGCTTAGGTAGGTGGTACGTGTCAAAGTAACATCCACATGAATGGCAGGACCCAAGGTTTCCCAGCAGAACATTGCCCAAAGCATCACACTGCCTCTGCCGGCTTGCCTTCTTCCCATAGTGCATCCTGGTGCCATGTGTTCTCCAGGTAAGTGACGCACACGCACCCAGCCATCCATGTGATGTAAAAGAAAACGTGATTCATCAGACCAGGCCACCTTCTTCCATTGCTCCGTGGTCCAGTTCTGATGCTCATGTGCCCATTGTAGGAGCTTTTTTTGCAACATGCCATACATTAAAAGGCTATTTAGAACCTTCTAACTAGTTTCATTCACTGGAGAATGACTTCATGACCTTCAGACAAATTAGGATTAGTGCAACATAGGACCATACCTCTAGAGGAATGAAGGAATTCAATACACTAGATGCACATTTCTATTGTTTCTTGGCGTTGATACAACAGGATTGGTGATGGATGGGAAAGGGGGAGTGGCTATGGGGGGGGTTGAAAGGAAGTGGGAGCGGTTATGGGGGATCGAAGGGAGGGTGGGGGGAGTAAAGTAATGTGTGAGGTGTGTTATAGGCTGAAGCCATGTGAATTGCTCTGCCTTCCCACCACAAAGACCGGCGTTAAAAGGGGAGGAGCAACACTCCTACAGTTAATTTCCCATCACTGTCGGTGGCTTTCTTTGTCTACCCCCTATCTCTGTCTCTCTCTCTCTCTTTCTCTCTCTAACCCTCCCTCTCTCTGTTTCACCCTCCCTCTCTTTGTTTTACGATCCCTCTCTCTGTTTTACCCTCCCTCTGTCTCACTCCCTCGCTCCTCTCTTTCTTAGATCTGCTCCATCACACTACCTTCAACCCCCTCCCCCTTCGTCCTCCCTCACGATGTCTCAGTCCATGCAGTAATGCATAGACGATGTCATGTGGAGGTTTCACTCATCACCTACCAGAAGGTAGAAACGGGGCGGCACCCTATTTCTGGTGCACTGCTGTGGATCAGGGCCCTTAGGGAACAGGGAGGCATTTGGGAGTCTGGCGCGGTGGACGGGTCCAAATGACTGGGAGCAGTTCTGATTGGCAGTGGACACCATGGGAGATACTCAGAGGGTGGACAGTGATGTCATTCTCTTTGTCTCTCGTTCTCTCTCCCTCCTTCCTTCTCTCCTTTGCTCCCTCTCTGTGTCCCCTTCAATTCAATTTCAATTTTATTCAGTTACATTGTTCACATAGCCGAAGTATGGGGAAAATAAGAGAGATCTAATAAATAATAACAAAATGGATTAACCAAAAATAATCAGTAAATATTTTACATACACAAACACACACACACACACATTTTGTTTTCTATCTTTATGTTGTCTGGACAAAAAATCCAGAAATCCATGTTCTCGATCCCCTAATCCGAACCCTAAACCTAACCCCTAAGCCTGAAATAGCCAGGTTTTGCTGTTTTTGTAGTGATATGTATTGTTAGACCTAAATCACACACTCTCTCTCCCAGACATACCTCTGACACTCTTACACAGACACACACACACACACAGCACACACACACAAACATGCCTTTTCAATGTTCTCTTTTGCTATTCCTCTTCCCAGACATCCCAAACACTCCTACACAAACACACACACACGCACTCACACTTCCTATAGCATACAGTTATCAGCCTGTCTGAGTTAAATAGAGGAGGTATTCCCACTAAATTAGTCAATCTATATATAAAACAGCATATATTCTTTGCAGATAAGTCGCTCTATATATGACACAGTATATATTCTTGCAGCACATCAGCTGTACACTCCATTTCCCCTAGTGGCCAGTTTTCAAGTCATAAATAGAAAAACGTCTAACTTTGAGGTATATCTATTGTGAAGCTTGCAGTGAGAGAGCGAGATAGTGTTAGACAGACAGACAGACAGACAGACAGACAGCGAGAGAAAGTAAGTGAGAAAAAGAGACAGAGACTGTATACATCTGTGAGCGTGAGCGTGTTTTTATTAAATCCACCTACAAGTCAGACGGAGAGAATGTAAGAAGAAAGATACAGCAACACAGAGAGAGACCCAGTAACTTCAAATGTATCCATCACATGCATGTAAATCAGAATTTGAGCCAGTTCCCTACAGCAGGAAAATAGTCCCGCATCAACACGCAGTGGGACTTATTATATAGCTTTTAATTAGCAGACATTTTCCTGGGGGTTTTTACACAGTTTCATGAGGGGAAATCAGGTCTGAAATGTCAAATGGAAGATTAGAATCTCAAAAGTGTTGCATTGCAGGAAAGTTCAACTTCAACACGGCGTTCAAACTGAGCTTCCACATCTGTGGTGATGTTGAACCGCAGAGCCATATCCAGCTTTGATTGGACCGGCGTGTGATTGGGTTCAGCTCCTGAGTGGACTGGGATTAGGTCTGGAGAAGGGAGGAGAGGAGTGCTTCCCTGATCTTTGACCCTCTGTCTTTCTGGCATCACAAAGTCGTCATTGATGTTACCAGAACGTTGTGTTTGTGTTTGACGTCCCTGACATTGCTAAAAAGTTAACATCCATCCCCAGGGTGCAGCTCAAATGACACTCTACTTTCTGTTTAGGACACTGTCTTTTAGTGCACTATGTAGCGAACGAGTGGTGTGCCATTCGGGACTAGGACCTGGTGGTGGTTGAACCTGGCCAGTGATTGGTCGTGTCCTTGTTCAGTGACAAGAAACTGGGTGAGGGACACAACTCCCCGGTCGTGGGGTCAGATGGAGAGAGCTTGAAGAAAGCGACAGACCAGGCCCTTGAAAGCTCCTCCAGATTAAGGATAGATGTGTAGATGTTGACAATACGTGCCCCCTTTGTAACTCGCCCCCAACCCCCCCCAGGACCTCCCTGTTACCCCTACACAGCTGGATCCATGACCAGAAACCATAGCACCACTGGGAATTTGCAGGCCTTTCAGATGTGTGTCAGCATGTGTACCGCGGTTTGAAATTAACCCAATGTGACACGGTGCTGTTGCCACCAACGAAGGCCAGCGGAGGCCGATTAGAGTGAGAGGCCTCGGGGAAGCTATCAAACAGTGGGACAGGACGAACGCTGCAAAGCTACTGTCTGAGCCTATTAGCTAGCTGCGTCTCTGTGCCTCTGTCCCTCTTTCCTTTGTGGTCATGTCAGCGACTGCAAAGCTTTGGAATATCTGAAAATCTATAATGGGCATACACGACCGCACCAGTTTCAAGTAGATATTGATCAGACATGGGCTGTTAAAACAAACGCCACACTTTGGTATTAGGGGACAGCAGCGCTGATACTAACTTTGGCTCGACCGTTGAAGCCACGCCAACGCGTTTGTCTGCTATTGATCATGAACCGGGACAGTCCAATCCACTGCACACGCCTCAGTGGGGCCATCATTAAAACGTTTGCTGAACATTAGCTGGACACCAGATCGGACTGTCTGCATCAGGGCCACATATCCATCACAGACAATCCATGCAATACATTCTGGCTGGAATGGAACGATAGCTGAGCGTTAGCAAGACGTAACAGCGGTGTTGTCTTGGGACTGCTGCCTATCGTTCGTGGTCACTGGGCGTCGCTGTAATGGCGAGAAGGGTGGTTGCTGTGACGATGGGGCTGGGATATGTAACTGGGTTGATGGAGGTGGCAGTTTAACGGGAGGCCAACACAGACACATTTACACACAAACACACACACACACACACACACACAGAAAAAACAGGTGATGCATGTACAAATGCATGAGCACACTCAAACACACACCTTTACCGCGAAGATAATAAATGCTCCACTAGGTTCACCCTCAACAACACCAAACTTGAACAGCTCCAATGGTGGTTGGAAAACAAATAGCTTCTTCTGGTCGTAAAGTCATATCTATCAATTCCATTTGGATCAGTTGTGGGTTTACTTGTGAAAGATTGTTGCATTCGGGAAGGCGCAGTGTTAAAGCTGTGTTGTGGCTAAATTGTTCTCCGAAGTTGTTTTCTATAATGTGGCCACATGGGCTTAGGTTTAGCCTAAAGAAAGTTTTTTAACTTCTATAATGTGTTCCCTGACATAAACACAACCAGCCACATTGTTTTAAACTGATTAGACTACTTAAAATATCTAATGTAGGCTACATGCTTGTGTTTGCTGACTCCGCTTATAATTCCAGTATGAAATCCAAAGGACATTCCATTAATGGTAAAAGACTACTGTTACAAAATACTAAGGGGCGGTGTTCATGAACACTGATTAAGGCTAGTCCTCGACAACAACAAAAATCAAGCTCAATGGAAATCTTTATTAAGCTTCATTTTTTTCGGGTCCAGGACTGGGCTTAATTTGTATCTGTATCTGTGAAAACGGCAGCAAAAGGTTTAATGACTGGAGAAGCAAGTTCTTCTACAAGGTATGGCAGAATGTTTTTTTTTCCAGTTTATTGAGTTTGACATACACTCATTTAACTGTTGTGTTCAAGACACAAAACATGATGTTGATGTTGATGAAGCATGTCAAGTCGGTCACCGCTAAGCAATTATAATTTGCTTAGCGGTTCTGTGGTGCATCACCACAGAAGGTTGTTGGTGGAAAGTTAGTGTTAAAAATGCCACAGCCCTTGCTGTTAGGATAAGGCCGATATCTATGTTGTGTTCGTGTTCATAATCAGTATTTGATGAGAGGGTGTGTAAGCATTCACAGGGAAGGTGTGAAAAAAAGAAGAAACGTTAGGAGGTGTGTTAGATTTATGTATTTTTTATGGCACCTGTGGTCGGGCCGACCCCTTAGCAAATTACCAACAGCCACCAAATGAGTGCACCCTTTAGAAAAAAGCCAAATCAGTTCAGCCCACCTTGGGTTGTAACTTGAACCTGGAGAGATGCCTCTGATTGAACTGTGCGTGCCTGTGTTATGTTAGCCCCATGGAGCTAACATACCGTACTAAACCCTGGGACCAGATAACTGAGGTAAATATTCCAAGCTAACGTCTTAGTCCAGCCTCTACGGCACCTCTTGTGTGTGTGCGTGTTTATGCTTATATGGTGCGTTGTGTCATCTGGATCTGTTTCTCTCAGTCAAGGTGACCTCAGTAGACGTGTGACTATCGGTGTGTATGTGTGTGTGTGTGTGTGTGTGTGTGTGTGTTTCACGGGATGACGTTTGTTGTATGTGTAGCCTGACAGCAAGTGCATGTATGGAGACAGAGGGTGAATTACAAAAGGAAAGATGAAGGGAAGGATGAGGGGGGGTGAGAGAGAGATAGAAATGGAGAGGGGGACAGGGATGGAGAGAGAGAGAGAGAGAGAGAGAGAGGAAGAGTAAGGGAAGAAGTAGGTGGGATGAGAGAGGAAGAGGGAGGGAGATAGTTAGAGACAAAGAAAGAGAAAGCAAGTTAAAAATAGAGCAAGGAAAGCTCAGTACTGTCCCTAGTGACCCACAGTGGACCTCTACTCTCACTCTGTCATCAGTGAGTATGTGCGTCCAAAATGGCCCACTTCACCCTGCAGTACACTACTTCTGACCGTGTCAATAGGGCTGTTTTGTCCGAATTAGTGTGTAATGCAGAGAAGTAGCGGAGTACGTAGCAATTTATGAAACTGCAGTGTTCGCTGAGCGTTGTGTAACATTAGACTAATGATCTCTGAAGTAGTCTCCAAGCCACCACGTCACAACCCACCCCCCCAGCAATCATTTGTCAACTGTCATCTTCTCTATTCAATCAGTGCTACGCCACGCCTCAAACCACTCCTCGGCCCTTAGTGCTCCAGGGCTCGTAGGGAAACTCACCGCGATCTGGTTGGAAGTTGTGCACTATATAGCTGATAGGGTGAATTTGGGAGGAGACACTAGGGACTCCTCTCTTCTATACCGTTCACATGCAAACCAAGTGTTGATTAAAAAAACATGGACTTATAGAATTAAACTACAGTAAGTTTGCACTATTAGCTTGCACTGCAGAAAAAACATCAACTTAACTGATCGAATCAAAATAGTACCAGAACCCATTACAATGCCACAAACCATAAACAAATCTAACTTTGAAGAATAACGTCTGTAACTGTAATTTAAAGTGGGTACAGCCTCAGTGTTCGCTGTATTTGTGTTCCGGAAGCACAGAGATATCCCCGCTCAGGAGGCCAGACGTTTCCTCAGTAACCCAACAAATTAGAGGGAACATTGATGATGACATGTGGTTATTATCTATGAGGATGTTCCCTCTCTGTTCAGTTGAATGTAATTTGTGTTTCTACTGCCTTATGAGAGATTTAAATGTGAATTCAGTTGGTCATAAATTGCACCCTATGATTGTGTAGTGAAGATGGTCCAAAGGACTGGGCTACATATGGACCTGGGTGGTGTTTGGGTGTGTCAAGAGTATTCTGTACATAAGACTGCAAGCAACTATGAGTTTATTTGACAATGAACAGTTGACTATTTGCAGATACATTTATGACAAAATGTTGTCATTGGCTCTAATTGTTTTATCAATTTTTATCTTTGGAGATGTTTTTAAGAGTTTAATGAGTAATAATTAAAAACAATTATCTGCTAAAGATTTCTCTATGCCATTAAATCCCTCTTTAATGACGCTCGACTTTATAGGCAGAGTAAAACCTTGCCGGCCCTATTCAAAAAGACAATATTAAACCACTGCCGCCCATTCTGAAACAAAGGAAATACTATATGCGACTCTATATTCCTTTGTTCGATAAGAAACAGCACTTAAACAAAGGATGTATAGTCCCGTTACTAGGTAGCTTATAGGATCTAGAGAGATGCGGGCGAGTTCATTCGGTTCATCCCATCACCCACAGTACGGTATCCTCGTAAAACCTGCACTCGTCCGCATTGCCCTCCCCTTTCTCCTCTCTTGCATAATCGGCCTGTACGGCTTTGAGCGCTACTGTATAGCCGCGGTCGCCGCAGCAGCAGCCAGAACGATGATCTCACATTAGCCCCACCCCCATCCAGCTCCGAGCCAGTCAGACTAGGCGTTGCTGAAAACCTGCCAGGATTTCATCATCCTCTTTCTCTCTCCTTGGTCGAGCCCGTGGGCTCCCGCGGCACGCACTACCGCGAGAAGCCACAGGGTGGCAGCGGAGACCCGCGTTTTCCTCCGTGATCCACCACACTGTCCCCGTTGACACCTGGCTCCGTCCATGCGAAATAGGGCGCTGTTTGGGACGCAACAGGCAGGAGCTCGTGGACGGAGCCAGTGGGTTCCTCTGACGGTTGGTTGAGTCGATAAGAGCGCGCTCCCTCCTTCCCGCCACTCCGATCAGTACTCCACGGGCTGGCACCATCTGACACCATCAGACAAAAAGAAGGAGGAAGGGAGTGAGAGAGGGGGAGGGAAAGGAATGGAGAGAGGAGGATGAGATAGGGATTGAACGAGGTGGAGAGAGTAGTGGTGGGACAACGGGAAGCTAGAGAAGGTGAGGGGAAAGTGCAAATATACTGGGGAAAAACTGAATGTACAAAAAAGAGGGAGGACAATGAGGTTGCTGGATAAACAATTGCCAATGGGAGAAGAGGCGGAAAGAAAATGTGAAGAAAGATGGGAGGGCAGTAAAAAAAACCAACAGCCCATATAAGGGATAGGTGAAAAGGAGAAAAGGTAGAATGACAAAAAGAAAGATAGGAACGATATAAAAGTTGAAGAAGTGAGCAAAGGTGGCCAGTAATAACAGTACTGATAAAGGCAAATAAAGAGGCTTTAAGCTACAGAGGAAGGGTTTAGAACTAGAGAGAAGAGAGGGAAGTATAGGTACTTATGGCCAGTAGTTAGAGTTGACTGGAGAGAAAGGAAGGAGAGAGGCAGACAGGGGAGAGGAAGAGAGAGAGAAGGGGAGGAAGAGTGGGAGATGGGACACAGAGCTTTGTAACATAAGGGGCAAGAAACGAAGAACAGCTGAACAGAATCTGAAGTTGAGCAAACATCTGTATGAAAAAAAGGTTCTATGATCAAATCCATGATTTTTCTTTTAACTGCTAAAATCCAGATCAATCTCTGTCCCATACATTCACTGCAAGTAGGCTATCATTTTCTACTTTGCCATGTTATAGATAACATTGGTACTAGGAGTTAATTTTTTTGGCTGTGATAAGGACATTAGAAGACAAGACTGGGTTCTCTGTATGTCGATGAGGATTGTCAGTGGGGGTGGTCTTTAGGAACAGTAACAGCTGATAGGAAAGAAAAGAAAAAGTGCAAGGAAGGGAGGGAGAAAGAAAGGAAAGCCAATTTGATACATCTGCAATGCAGATCCTATCAATCTACTGTATGCTACTAACAGCTGGCTGGTCACTTCCTAGAGAAAGACCTGTGTGTGTACTCAGAGGGATCAGGAAGGAGATCCCTGGATAAAGCTCCGCTAGAATGATGCCAGTGTATTCTGGTAATGGATGTTAAGGGGACAGAAGTGTGTGTGTGCGTGTGTGTGTGCGTGTGTGCGTGCGTGTGCGCACGTGCGCTTGTGTGTGCGTGTGTGTGTGAAACCGAGACAGGGTAGCAGGGGGACTCTTAAGGCAGCACCTGTCGCGTGCTGGCCCAGGGGAGGGTGTGATGGTGTACAGGGGAGGGCTTTGGAATGCTGCCAGGATGAGATGCATACACACACGCACACACACAACATAGCTCTATGTCTGTTTGTTTGTCACTTTTCCTGTCTGTTGGCCTGGTCAAGTGTGTGTGGTAATGTACGGTTTGTGTGTGTGTGTGTGGTAATGTATGGTTTGTGTGTGTGTGTGTGTGTGTGTGTGTGGTAATGTACGGTTTGTGTGTCTGTGTGTGTCGTAATGTACGGTTTGTGTGTGTGTGGATGTAGTAATGTGCGGTTTGTGTGTGTGTGTGTGTGTGTCGTAATATACGGTTTGTGTGTGTGTGTGTGTCGTAATGTACGGTTTGTGTGTGTGTGTGTTGATGTACAGTGCGTAGGGATTTGGCGGCTGCCCAGCAGGAGATGATGTCAGCTCTCTAACTTCAATACAAGGAAATTAAACAGGACCTCCTACGTAGCACAGTGGTCTGCAGGGCACTTCATCGCAGTGTTGAGGTGCCACTACAACCTGGGTTCAGTACCAGAGTGTGTCAAAGCTGGTCGTGACTGGGAGGCTCCATACTGACCGTGCATCGCCCCAGGGTGAGGAAGATGGGGAGCAGCGATCCACATCTCATTACAGGCTCCGGTTATAAACCAGAGAAGCATTGTCATCACTGTCTATTGGTCAACATCCTGGTTGGGATGTATTCCCTGTCATTATAAGATACTGTAGATGATTGGCCAATGTACATCATGTCATTATGATATACTGAAGATGATCGGCCAAATTATTTTCTGTCATTATAATATACTGTAGATGAATGGCCAACATACATCATGTCATTATGATATATTGAAGATGATTGGCCAAAGTATTTTCTGTCAATGTAATATGCTGTTGATTATTGACAAATTTGTATCTAATATTTGGGTTGCAGACTTAAAAGAATATTTAGGGATTTTGCAGTGACAGCTTCATCTTCATCTCAAGTTAAACCATTGCGGACCAGTGCTGACCGGAAGCATGCTAACAGTACCTCTTAGCTTATCCAGGGAGGGTTCCAGTCATTGCGCTTAGGCTAGTTGGTATTGGCTTGTGAAACAATGCAGCTGCATTCATAATAGATTCAGAGTCACAAAAATGTTATCCATTTGTCCATCTGACCCAGGGAAAGTAAACAAAAGTCTGTTACTGTAATTCTGAAAAATTATTTTAATTCAGTGGTCCGAAGGACTCGAGCAATAGTGAAAAACATTTAAATGAACGTTAAGGATACGTAGCGCGGTTGGTTTGTAGTTACGGTAACAGCTGATAGGAAAGAACGAAAGAAAGGGGAGACAGTGTAGCAGCTGTGGACCGGGATTTGTCACACTGGGGACTTAAAATATGTCCGTATTATCTCGAATTTTACAGTTACGCCTAATAAAAGTACCCTGCATCATTAATTAATTAATGTTGGTAATTAGGCAACATCCTAGTTCAAGCGAATAATCTGAAAGCCTATAAGATAGTGGTACTTTGACTTTCAGACGCCAACAAAATGCCACAGAATGACGTTATAGTAAATCTGGCCTGCTCTGTGACTTAGGTATCGTGGGGAAAGACAACTTTCATCTGCTTGCTCTCTCCTCATGTTTTAGCAGTGTCTGTTCAGGACAACCAGGGTTATAATAGAAAACAACACTGTACTTAAACAGTTACATTCAAACATAAAAAAATAAATGTAGGTCTAATTGAAAAGCATAAAATAAATATAATGTACACTACCGTTCAAAGGTTTGGGGTCACATAGAAATGTCCTTGATTTCCATGAAAACATATGGTATATAATATAAATATAATAACTCCATAAATATTTGTCGGTCTTAAATTTTAACGTGTTCGAGAACTGTGTGGATTTTGGAATTTGTGACAGCAACTGCTATGTGAGGATGATAAGCTGTATCAAGCTTATCAACCTCATATAGACATTGTGACCAGGAATGTCCAGTGATTGTCCATGAAGATCTCCTTACCTTCTCACCAGGAAAGTCCAGTGATCGTCCATGAATCGTCATCTCCTTACCTTCTAAACCCTGCTGTAATGACTGTGAGAACCACAGCGCCCGACAGACCGGTACGTGACATTGTCAGTTTTCCAATGGTTCAATGGACCCAAGACATGTTCTCATAAAAATATCCCCTCATCTCACAAAAACAGCTCCGGGCTAAGCCGTTAAATCATCCAGACTAATCTTTATTATCTGCCAGGAAACACGGGCAAAATCCGACGGTACAAGACCAAAGTCCCAAACACACGCTGTTTATAAGCGGACAACAACTACCCGTTATCTGCACTCACCCGGTTAAGCTGTCAGCTTTTATATCTATTGCCTTATTAGGAAGTGTATATGGGGGTCCTGATATAGTAATGAAGAGCAATCTGTCCATGTACTCCACTGTGGCCTGACCAACCTAGCATTGACCTCTGGCCTCGACAGTGTACACACTAAAGGGCCCTGCCCAGGTCACGGTAAAGTGCTGCATGTCTGAATAACTGTCCAAGGTCAAGGATTTTATTGGCCTTAGGAAGAAGTACAGGGGGAAGAGGAAGGAGAGAGACCGGGGAAGAGCAGATAGGGAGACAGTGGGAAGAGGAGAGAGATAAACAGGTGGAAGGGGAGAGATGGTGACAGGTGGAAGAGGTATGAGGAAGAGGAAAGAGATATAAAGAGATGAGGAAGAGGAAAGAGATAAAAAGAGATGGGGGAGAGGAAAGAGATATTCTGTAATTGAAGCAGTTCAGCAAGTTCACCAAAGCACCTGCCAAACACAGAGTAGCCTGGTTTGGTATTGTTCATATTGAAGCATAAGAACAAGATCCCTCAAGTAATTATGACATTTAATGACTAACCCAGAGAGGGAAGCTGTGTAGAAATAGGTCCCTCTTCTCCGGTCCTAGACCAACAGGGAGACTGAGTGTGTGTGACAAGGAAAATGCGCTTGTGTGTGTGTGTGTGTGTGTGTGTGTCTGACAGAGAGAAAGAGTGAGAGTCTGACAGTGACAGTCGGGAAATAACCCTGTTACTGTGACAGCCGTGAGATGACGAGACAAAGATGACACCACACCTGTGACACAGGTGACGAGGCATCTTCCATATGCAGAGCCTTGATCTGAAATAGACCAGCAGATATGTGTGTAGCTCAGAGAGAGAGAGAACGTGTCTGTCTATGTCTTTAACAGTGCATTTGTGTGTGTGTGTGTGTGTGTGTGTGTGTGTGTGCTTTTCAAGGTCAGGGCCTGTCAGATGGAAGAGAAAGTCATCCACTACAACAGCATTTCAAGCAAAACCGAAAATAATGTTCTGTGGTGGGCTGTGTTCTTCAGGGCACACCGTGGCAAAATGTTTTGGAAACAGAAAACAAAAATGACCGCGTCTACTTGCTCAAGCCGAGTTATTACCTCAGATTGTACTGAGGCCAACAAAACGTTGATTCAGTCTCAGTACACACAATCTAGTCACTCTCTCCAAAGCCATGGAAACGCCAGGAAACATACTCAGATGTTCACTGTTAAACCAGATAATCAAATAATCATATAGAGCATCAAAGGGCTGTGTGTCTGTGTGTCAGTCTTAAGCTCGTGTTGACTAACCATTAGATTAGTTATGTAAGCTCTTGTCTGTCAGTCATTCAGTCAGTCAACAGTGGTTCCAGGCCAGGGACCCAGACGTCATAAAGCGCCCCAGACAGTAAGGGCCAGGCCTGGGCTTGCCCTCTCTAACCCATGGGCCCCTCTAGAAAGGCTGGGGGATTAGTTACTCATTTCCGCTGGTTAGTCCCTGTGTCTGTGTTTAGTGTTTGTGTCCCGCCGGCTGGGTTTTAAAGAAGTTAAAGAGTACCAGGGAGTTTGGTATTAAAGGACTTGGGTTGACTTGCAAGGCCAGGAGAGGGTTAATGCAAACGGAGGCAGCTGTTGGGGGGCCGGAGCGTGACCTCGTCTTTGAGTCTGCTGTGACCTTAAACAGTGACCTCAAACCTGAGAAGTCCTTGGTCTCTCGCTGGCAATGACATCATCACGTCAGGCTGAGTTATATCGGCGCAGTCAACTCAACACACACTCAGAGACGTGAGCACGCAAGGACGCGCGCACACACACACACACACACACACACACACAAATGCAGTTTCTCTCTGTATTCCTCTGAAAATAGACTGAGGTCATGAAGGAGTGCGGTGAATGAAGGATTTCTTCCATTATGCCATCAGCACCACTCTTCTGTTTTTCGGCTGGCGAGCAGTTGGCATAATGTTGGCAAGGAGTGAGCACAGTGTGTAGAGACTGGACAGATGCTAAGGAACCGGATAATAGATGCACGGGTGGGCCAAGGACAATAGTTAACACGCGTGTGCGTGTGTGTGTACATTAACTATTAACTGTTTGTGTGCACATTTACATTTGAGTAATTGAACAGATGCTCTCATGTTGAGAGACTTTACAGACATGATCAGGGTTAGCTGTCTTGCTCAAGGACGAAACGTTTTCCTCCTTGTCGGCTCACGGGTTCGACCCAACAACCTTTCAGGTTACTGTTCAGTTACTCTAATCGCTAGGTTGTCTGCGTGAATATCCGTGAAGGTATGTATGCGTGTGTGATCGCAGCTCTCTTGTGCATTTCTAATCAGGCTGGCATTCAGAGAGGGATCTCCTCTGAGAGGATTCCCTCTCACACACCAGTACAGTACATTAGCATAATACCACCCATTTGCATCAATGCTATGGTTACACTCCCCACTCTACGAACGGACCCTAACTGGCTTTAATCGTGTTAGCATCAGACATAAGCTGATGCTGTTAGCGTGTTTCAGATCACAGGCATCCTGTTTCCCTGTAGCACTGCGTTTGCGCCGGGCATAAGCTGAAGTGGTTAGCGTATGTTTCAAATGACATCATGTTTCCCTGTAGCATTGCGTTAGCGCCGGGCATAAGCTGAAGGGTTTAGCGTGTTTCAGATGACATCCTGTTTCCCTGTAGCATTGCTGGTATTTGATCTACTGGCTGCTGTGTCGTAGTGCTGTGTATGCTAGCTGCAACATATCCAGAAGACATTTCAACCAAGATAACATCTTTTCAACATCTTTTCAACCAAGTGATGTCTTTTCAACATCTTTTCAATGAAAGTGACTCAATTTCAACCAAAGGGACATCTTTCCAATGTTATTTGTTCATGTCCTACTAAAATATACACTGTTCCCCAGACTGCTGCCCACCCACACGTACCTACCCACCTATTTTCACATACACACACACAGAATCACACAGACACAGCCACATACACAAACACAGAAAAATGGTGTCATGCATACCTTATTGTCAGCCTCTGAGATGAGTATGGAGGTCGCCCACTCGCCAGTAAAGTCACCAAGGTACCCATCAACTGGCAGCTAGCTATCTGTAAAAAAGCTAACAAGCATTGTTCAATACTGAGGATACATGTGCAAAAATCTAAATACAGTTATCAAAACAACATGCAACTTGGCAATGCACATCCTACACGTCTCAAAAGCAAGTCGTCCTACAAAATGAAAGTTGTCTCTTATGACATGCACACTTTGTCATTCATAGAATCATGACCAACAAAACTCTAAAAACAGCTACCACTTGAAAATGTGTCAATTTGTCTTTGATATCATTTGTTTTTTAGATTAACCAACGGTCATTTTTACAAAAGGAGAGTGGCGAGATATGTAAAGAAATAAAGCAGAAAGGCTGTAATATGCTTCAATACAATTTACTGTATTTTTGCAAATTACTATATTTTCCTTTTTGCAGAATAATTCCAAAACCCCCCAAAATAAATAATTCCAGTACTGTTAAACAAAAAAAAAGTGTATACACACTATGAACATGCAAAGGATACTGTCCAAATTAAACTACTCCCTCCATCAGGAAAACAATTCTTTCATGGGTTTGAGGAAGAGAGAGTCAGGGGCGAGGAAAAGTGACACCTTCCTGGGATGGGCTAACCACTCTGTGACTGCATGGGAGTGGTGAAATGTCACATTGTCCCACACAATCACCCAGGTTTCCATATTCCAAACCACTCTGTGACTGCATGGGAGATTCCTTCTGACTTGCCCCCCTTCTTCATCTGGCAAAAGCCTTCCATAGAGGTCATCCATGAATGAAATAATTAAGAGTTATTATTTTATTTTTTATTTTAGAATTTCTATTTTGCTTTTAGAGTAGAAATTTAAAAAATGCAGTCTAATTCAATTTTGAGTAGCATTTGAACTTAAGTTCACCAGTTTTGATGAGAGTATCTTAACATTTGCAATGAAAACTAATCCACAGGCTGCCACGTAGTCTTGTTGTGATGACTGTAGTTAGAATTATGCACATGTATCTGCAGTACTGAACAATGCTTGTTAGCAATCGTAAAAACCTGTAACACAACCTGCAAAAACCTGTAACACAACCTGTAAAAACCTGTAACACAACCTGTAAAAACCTGTAACACATTGCATTTCACAATTCGAAAATGCTATTTGGATAAGCGCTGAAGTGAGCTGAATTTACAACAGCGTTTATCGCCTTAGCTTTGTTCTTCCCTAATTGTGGGGTACATGACTTGGCTTGGAGCGGTAAGGGGGAGATTTGAACATGACAATTATCAGATTCACTGATAATTGGATTATTCACTGTTGGACTGTACAGTAGCTCATCATTAAAACTGGTCATTTGATTGTAAGGTGGCGTTTTTACGCTGCCTCAACTGGAATGCTGCTCTTCACATAGCTCTCATAGCTGCCTGTCTATTGTAATGGTTCTAAATTCTTAATTATATTTTCTGTGGCAGCGGGATGCATATCTTACCTGCTCTCCTCCACTTCTCTCTAATTAACAAACCTCTCAAATCTGTACCGGAAAAAAAATCATCTAAATTAACATGATCAATTAATAGGGGCGAATATTGTTTTAACATTTAGTTTTTCATTTGTATCCTACACTTCTAAAAACTAGTGATGAATTGGTAACAGGCTATATTTCTGTCAGTGTTGACAGCTGAAACTAAAACTCTTATAATATTTCGAAGTACTTCTCGGAGATTCTTGTAGGCTATAGAATTGGGGAAGAGAGGTTTCTCAGAACATCCGGCAGGAGGCTCGATCAAGCCAGTTGTTCTCCCCAGTCAGATCCATTCTGCCTTGTCCTCATATAATAAAAGAGGAGCCTGAGTGGAAAGGGCTTGGAAACCACTGAGTTGGCTCCTGAAGCTTCATTCGAATACACACAGGAATCTCGCATACGCTTAAAAAGGCTAGTTTCATGACAAGTCGAACAGCAGCTGCCTATCCAGTGTGCTGGCCATATATCTCCGCGGTGTGTTTTCAGAGAAGAGGCGGTTCTCCGTGTTCCCCACTCCCCTCCAAGACAGCCCCTGGCACTACTAATCTGCGTTTTCCTTTCGGTCTGGATTGGAGTTATCTGTTGGTGTTCAGCTAGGCACTGCCGCATCGCCAAACCCCAGCTGATGTCCCTAGTTCTTCCTAGGATCACACACACAACACACGCGTACAAAACGCAACAGTCGCATACACATACGACTCGCGAAACACGTGCGGCAGAGAATCGCCGCGACTGCGCTACAGCTGAGTTCTTCCTAGCATCTTTCATCTGAGTTTGACTGACAGGCACTCTGTTTGTTTTTCCATCCAAGCCGGGAGTCTATTCCCTTTGTTTTCCACGTCTGGCGAAGTAAAAAAGTCCCTTTAAATGCTGTGTTTACTTTGTGTGAGCGATTTGAGGGTTTCTGCAAAGCAGCCACACAGTGGGTGGATTATGAACTTGGACCAAGTTTCAAACGGTGCTGGGACTTATAAACAGTGAATCCCCCCCACTCACCGACACACACACACACACACACACACACACACACACACACACTTGCGGGTTCTGGCCTGCTAACATATGAGCATGTTAGCACTTGGGATCAAACGTCTTCCAGGCCTATCGTTATACTTAAAAGGGGGTTTATGGAAAGAGTGTGTGTGTGTGTGTGTGTCAGTGATAGAGAGAGAGTTTGTCAAACGTGACTCAGGTCAGAAAGCACGGTCTGTAATCTGAGTCGCAACGTCGTTTCATATCTAAATAGGTTGTCAAACCAAATTAAATTGAACAAAATGGGGAAGGCTCTACACGGACAGAAACTGCTCCCATCAACTCCCAACGCAGAACCTCCAAAAACAAGTACATTTTCTCTATTTCATACCCAAATGAACGTGACCCAGCATGAACACGCGCTTTGGCTTCCCAGTTGTTTGAAGGGAACGGTGGGATCCGAAGCTGCTCCAGAGGTGTCCTCTGAATGATACCGGGCACTTTAGTAGCCTGAATGGCCGTTATCCGCCAGCTGTTGGGAACGAGGAGTGATTGTAGAGCTGGCAGCGTTCCACAGCACTGTGACCACGTCCCATCCAGCCACCCCAGGCCCGCTGCCAAGCCCTCCCACACCCTGCTAAATGAGGGCTGGCCCACTGCTGCTCCACCCCGACCTCCACCCCAGCCAGCCGCCCGTAAACTCATACACACACACACACACACACACACACACAC
>JACXGI010011235.1:0-25486 GCA_016801175.1 Esox masquinongy | reverse complement strand
GCATACAGACAGCAACAACAATGATCGACAAATGTGGGGAGCAGAGGGGAAACATTTAAACACATACTAATGAGATGATTGGGACCTGGTGTGAATAGTTGAAGACATGTGACACGAAACAAGTCCGGGATGTGTTTGTGGAGTGATGGGAACTGGAGGTGTACGGGACGGTGGCGCTGATCCTCACCGTACCGTGACAGTTGTTTAAAAACAGAAATTGGTCAACATGCTCTGTGTGTGCACTCCACTGTGCAGTCACGATATCGATTCTAGAGATCAGAATATCGATACAATATTGTGAAAAAAAGAATCGCGATTCTGCATTAAATCGTTGTAACGGCACAGCACTACTGGGAACATCGTCCCAGATGTTCAATTGGCTTCAAATGTGGACTTTTGCTGAGCCACTCAAGGACATTCACAGACTTGTCCCTCCAGTCAAGTTGTAGAGAGATCTCTAGGATGATCAAAGGACACATGATGCATCTGAGCTCAATTTGGAATGTCTTCACAATAGGTCTGATTATGTAAGGACATGAAAAAGTTCAGGTTTTCAATTTCAGTTAATTGGCACACATTTCAAAATATTTTTTCGCTTTGTAGTTATGGGGACTGTGTGCAAATTCATGGCAAAAAAGATATATATTTCATTATTCATTAAGTGGTGTAAAATACATACAAATGTTGCTTGTGATAATCCTTCTATTTTCAACAAATGCAAATTCAGTCATTCAAAATTAAGTACAATTAATATGAAAATAATAAATTATATGATAATATAAACACACATTCTCTTTCTGTAATTGTACATTATAGACTTAACATATGTCGTAAGTAAGGTACTATTTTATCAACTAATCTTAAACAGAGTGTTATTACAAAACAATAAACCAGGCAAGCCTAGTTCAGCCGTCCCGCAATAAAAAGTGTTGGTCGCGAGATCCAAACCCGGGTCATCCATGTGAAAGGCTGTGTCTTTAATCATTATGCCACCAAGGTACACGTTTGCCGGGTGTCGGTATAGCCTCTTGACATTATATAATTTTGTTATATAATTATATAATAAACATCACGTCAAATTTGAATATTTCATTAGACATCATTAACCTTAGTGTTAAACTGAGTAACGTTTCTTAAGTTTTCCTACAGCACAAATAGCATCTATGCACTTCATAGCTTTTGCCACTGGCCGTTTTAACAGTTTATTAGCCATTCGTGAATGACATTGATACAATAACTACTGTATCAATATAGGTGACGACAACCGACTTTTTCGTCAAGTGAAAAGACGAGTTTTGTGCAGTCAGCAAAATTTTTGTCTATCCTGAACAAATCCTAAGACATAATTTACTGTTATATTACGACTATTTCTGGTGGATTTTCAAATTTTCACTTTAGGCATCTATGTAACGTAGCTATTGAAGGTTGTAGCCAGTGAAGTTTTTGTCTATCCTTCACAAATCCTCTTTTGCCACTGGCTGTTTTAACAGCTAATTAGAAATTCGTGAATGACATTGATACAGTATCTATCAATATAGGTGACAATAGTGATGGCCTTTCGAGGCTTCATTACCGTTCTTATAGCAGCAGGATATTATGCTAGCAGCGCTAACTCAGATTTTCCTTTTCAAAATAAAAGCCATCATTGAAATATATAAGGTAATATAGTTAACAATCAAGTCTGTACATTTTATGTTTAATATCCATTCCAATGTTATTCTTGTCTGTTCTTTTTCAAAGACTAGATTAACTATATTGTCGTATACATTTCAATGATGGCTTTTATTGTGATAAAGAAAATGTGAATGCTGCCAGCATAATATCCTGCTGCTAGGTGACGATAACTGACTTTTTCGTCAAGTGAAAAGACGAGAGAATCGTGTAGCCAGCGAAGTGTTTGTCTATCCTGAACAAATCCTAATATCCACCAGAACTGTTTTATTTTAGTCTTCCAATTACATAGCTACAGAAGGTTGTAGCTAGCGAAGCTTTTGTCTGTCCTGAACACATCCTGAGGCATAATATGTTTATCAGTAACGGGAGGCGAACGCGGGACCTGTTGTTCCGTAATCCGCGTCTCTAACCACTACGCTATTTAACAAGAGTCAGTCAGTCAGTCACATTCGCTCTTCTAGGCTGGCTCTGCTTATGCAGTCCAGCAAAAATATGGCACATGACTAGAGGAAAATAGTGTACTAACGAGAAAACAGGCAAGCCTAGTTCAGCCGGGCCGCGATCAGAAGGAATGAATGTTGTTGCCCTGGCTGGAACCGATCCGCAGTGTCCTGTGCAACCGACTGTGTCTTTAACCACAACGCTATTTTAAACAGCGGGTGTTGTTGCATGTGATACATGCGAAGAGATGTGCTGTCTGTTTACTTGCATTGTCAAACCAATTAGCCGAAAGCCCATGGTTCTTGAAACTAGTTCCCTACATTAGCTAGCGTCCAAACCAACAACAGGTATAACAGGATTGCTACACAACATTCAACACATTCAATTAGAAAGAGATTATTGTAGAAGGCTAGCTAATAGCTATACAGTACCTATAATGAAAACAATGACTCGAATCACTCAAACTACGCTATGTAAATCAAAAATGAGAGCAATATGTTCGTCAACAGTGCAGTCCGTCCATTGCAATATAACGCAAAGTTGTAGTCTGTCCTGAACAAATCCTAATGCCTAATTTGTTTGGGATGGCTTGCTAATAGCTATACAGTATCTATAATGAAAAGAAGGATTCGAATCACTCCATGGCTGGTTCCTTTCTTTAGAAAACAAATAGACAGTTGAATAGCTAACCACTACACCACGTGAACTACGCTATGTAAATCGAAAACGAGAGCAATATGTTAATCGCTGGTGCAGTTCGTCCATTGCAATATAACGCAAAGTGCTAGTCTATCCTGAACAAATCCTAATGCCTAACTTCTTCACATCTTGGTGATGATCAAGCCCCAGTCCCCAACATGACAGTCCAAGTCTCTAACTACTACACTATATAGGGGAAGGTTAGCAAATAGCTACACAGCATGTATAATGAAAACAATGACTCGAATCACTCCATGGCTGGTTCGTTTCTTTAGAAAACAAATAGACTGTTCAATAGCACACCACTATGCCATTTGAACTACGCTATGTAAATCAAAAACAACAGAAATATGTTAATCGCTGGTGCAGTTCGTCCATTTCAATATAACGCAAAGTGCTAGTCTATCCTGAACAAATCCTAATGCCTAATTTGTTTGGTCCAAGACGAGGATCGAACCCCAATCGCCTGCGTGACAGTCCGCACCTCCCACAAGTTGGATTGGCTTGATGGGTACTTTTTACATAATGTACGGTCAAAGATCTTTTCATTTGGTCTGCATCTTTTCATTTGGTCTGCGTCTCACAAATGTTCTTTGTGATCCAGACACCTCAAACTTAGATTTGCCCATAACACTTTTTTCCAATCTTCCTCTGTCCAGTGGCTGTGTTCTTTTGCCCATCTTAATCTTTTCTTTTTATTGGCCAGTCTGAGAGCTGTTTTTTTTGTAACTCTGCCTAGAAGGCCAGCATCCCGGAGTCACCTCTTCACTGTTGATGTTGAGACTGTTGTTTTGTGGGTACTATTCAATGAAGCTGCCATTTGAGGTCCTGTGAGGAGTCTGTTTCCCAAACTAGACTCAAATGTATTAGTCCTCTTACTCAGCTGTGCACCAGGACCTCCCACTCTTTCTATTCTGGTTAGAGCCAGTTTGCGCTGTTCTGTGAAGGGAGTAGTACACAGCGTTGTGCAAGATCTTCAGTTTCTTGGCAATTTCTCGCATGGAATAACCTTCATTTTTTCCGGAAAAAATGACTGAGTTCCAGAATAAGGTTTTTTTTTTCTGGCCATTTTTAGCCTGTAATCGAACCAACAATTGCTGATGCTGAACTAGTCGAAAAAAGGCCAGTTTTATTGCTTCTTTAATTAGCACAACAGTTTTCAGCTGTGCTAACATGTCTGCAAAAGGGTTTTCTAATGATAAATTAGCGTTTTAAAGTGATAAACACAACATGCTGTTGGAACAGGGATGATGGTTGCTGATAATGGGCCTCTGTACACTTATGTAGATATTCCATTAGGAATCAACTGTTTCCAGCTAATATTAATAATGTCTACTCTATTTCTGATCAATTTGATGTTATTGTAATGGACAAAAAAAAATGCCTTTTGAAAACAAGGACATTTCTATGTGACCCCAAACCTTTGAACGGTTATGTATATACACTGCACAGAAAAATTAAGGTAGCACGTAATCATCACAGTATAACACCAAGTCATTTAAACTTCAGGGATATCAATTTGTCCAGTTAGGAAGCATAAGCGATTGTTAATAGATGTCACTTGTTTTGGTGCAAATGAAAGTGACAACAGGTGCACTGGAGAGGCAACAGCAAGACAACCCAAAAAAAGGGAATGGTTTTGCAGGTGGTGGCCACAGACAATTGCTCCCTCCTTATCCTTCCTGACTGATTCTTCTCTAGTTTTGCGTTTTGCTAGTGTCCTTGTCACTATTGGTAGCATGAGGCGGTACCTGCAGCCCATTCAGGTTGCACAGGTAGTCCAGCTCCTCCAGGATGGCACATTTGTACATGCCGTCGCAAGAATGTTTGTGTCTCCCAGTACAGTCTCAAGAACATGGAGGAGATGCCAGGAGACGGGCCATTACACAAGGAGAGCTGGACAGGGCCTTAGAAGGGCATCAACCCAGCAACAGGACCGGTATCTGCTCCTTTGTGTGAGGAGGTACAGGAGGAGCACTGCCAGAGCGGTCACACAGACCTCCACGTGCTAGCCAACGGTACGCTGACTGCTGTTAGGTACTTGGATGAAATCGTCAGACGCATCATCAGACCTTACGTTGATGCAGTGTGCCCTGAGTTCCTCCTGGTGCAGGACAAGGCCTCATGTGGCCAGAGTGTGTAGGCAGTTCCTGGATGACGATGGCATTGATGCCATTGACGGGCCCTCACGTTCCCCAGACCTGAATCCAATATTGAACCTCTGCGACATTATGTATCGGTGCATCCAACGCCGCCAAGTAGCGCCACAGACTGTCCAGGAGCTCACTGACACCCTGATCCAGGTCTGTGATGAGATCCCCCAGGACACCGTCCGCTGCCTCATCAGGAGCATGCCCAGACGTTGTTGGAAGTGCATACAGGCACGTGGGAACCATACACTACTGAGTTACATTATTAGTTGCCGTGATGAAATTCATACAAGTTGGAACAGCCTGTGATTTCGATTGTTTTCTTCCATTGACCATCATTTTGTTCTCAATGAATTACACAATGTACAGTAAAGATTTTGATCTTTAATATATTTCCTTTATCAAGACCCGATGTGATTTAAGTGTTCCCTGAATTTTTTTTGAGCAGTGTATATTTTGTTCATTGAGACCCGATGTGTGATTTAAGTGTTCCCTTAATTTTTTTGAGCAGTGCATTTGCTTATAATCGGCCAATACCAATTGCTAGCCTATTGTGTATTAGTGAATACCTAAATTCAAATAATTGAAACACAATACAGTATTTAAATTCAGTATTTAAATGTGTAGGCTAGTAGGCATACATAACACTTACCCACAACATTGCAATGTTATACAAAATAAAGATATAAATACAGCAAATATTTAAACATGTCAGCGCATTGTGTTGTCTGGAACTCAGTCTGGCCATACACAGGACATAATGTGACACAAAGTCCAGCTATGTAGCCAGGCTGTGGATATGTCTAGCTTTTTTGACATACTGTGCTTGCAGGTTACTCTCCAGTGGTGTATCTAGTGGATGACCAGCTGGACTTTGTCAAAGTATGCTGCTTTAGTAGTCTGGCCCAACAGGGCTTGGAGGAGCTGGTGAAGCCTCGGGCCCTGGTGGCCCTCAGTAACCTTCAGCACCGTATCCAGCACTCCTCCCCTATCTGCAGCTCCATTCCAAGCCTGTACGCTGGAGATCTGGCCATGTTCTCCACCAACCCCAAGGAGCCACATTTAAAGGAGGCAGCTGCAAAACTCAGGAACCTTGTGCAGGTAGCTCAGGATTGAGGGTGTTTGAATGTTTCATAATGTCTTCATCCAACCGGGAATGAGGTAGCAATGCTTAAGATGAAATATAGGGAAATTGGCTACCTAATTCTTGTTAGGTCAAAATATATATGTAGGAAAATCAAGGTTTTCTGAAGTATATAGGGCTTTCAGCAAATTGGGCAATTCAATGTGAACTCACTGTGCAGTGGTGAAACCATAAATATGCCTTATGGCTTGTTAAATACTTATATCCACATTGTTTATATTTTGGCTGAGTGGGTTTGACATCTTCCAAGCAAATAGTTTGATGATTGTTTAGATTAATTCCCTTGTCTCTCAGAATTGTTTTCTTACCTCCAGATTCACAGTTATTAAAAAATATTTGCATCCATGGTATTATTTAGGCTGTGGAATATAAAAAAGTTAATATTTTAAATCTGCTTTAATGTAAACTAAGACTGGATTCAAATCTGTGACTGATGTGAGATTGTTTTCTAACTACCAAGCTTACCTACTTTGTTTTTGTTTAGGTGCATTATATGCAAATTTGAAAATTAATTTCCGTGGCAGAAAGCGCCAGTAAATGCTTACTTATATGACCTGATATACTGTTAACTACTTTTGTAAATATAAACTAGTTTTGTAATTGATTCACTGTACTAGGTCGACTTTATAACGAAATAAGACATCTTTCAAATGAACACAGACAAAACAGCTTGCTCATTAAAAAGAAAGAAAGCCTATCTCTGGTTGGAAAGACTGTTTGGACAGCACTACATCTTTTGTTTTGTTAAGTCTGAAGTTTCAAACGTCATCAATCACGTGGTATTGTTACTTAGATACAAGCCTCAACCTTTTCACTTCATTCAGACTGTGTTGAAATTTGGAATCAAGACTTGATGTGTCAGTGATGCGCTGCATCATTATCAAAATATGTATTGTCTAATTTAAGGATATTTGAAACAAACCAGTGTGATTGGGTGCAAATTGTTTGTGTGGTGTTAATAGGAACAGGAAAACTTCTTCAGGATTGCAGAGGAGAAGTTATCCAAGTTAGGCCATGTTCCGTTTCTTGCTCTGCCACCAAGGACTCCAGGCTTGAAAGCGGATGCTAAACCAGATACAAGGACTAATGTGAGTAATTTTCAGACCACTGTTCTGTGTACATAAAAAAACATGTAATCAACTCTGTACTCATACAATACCATATAAATCTGTAATCCGGGCATGTCAACATTACATATTAAGTCACACCACACAAGTACATTAAAAATAATTGTGTTGTCTTCCAGATTCCACCCCAGCAGTTGGTACAAAAGACTGGCCCCTTTACCCCTCTGAACAGGGTTGGCCGAAATCCACCCGCCTGCTTTACAGGGGGAGATAAAGACGCAAAAACCTTGAAAAGGAAAAGGGGTCTGGACTACCTTTGCATCCCCACTCCCCCTGCACTCTGCCCCCTGGGCACCATGGCCTTACCCTCGCCACGCGTTAGCAAAACCTTTAACCCCCCTCGCAGAGCCGAGACCCCCCGGATCCTAAAGACACCTCAGGCCCCCGCTCCTTGGTCTGTCTTTAAACCTTTTGAGGATGGTTGGGTGGATGATGAAGAGCTGGCCATGATTGACACTCAGGCCCTGCACGATGGCGTATGGATAGACACGTGACAGAGAGTGAGCGTATTGGCCTTGATGAATGTATTACTTTGAAGGTTTCATTGAACAACTCTTTCTTTAAGCCAAAATGTTTAGTTGTATCCATCTGGAAAGTTATAGTGCCTTGTGTCAAAGTGTACTACAGGACATAGTTGTCCAACTTGCGGTTGTTGCTAGGTTGAATTTTAACTGAAAAAATATTTGATGAAAAAAGTTAACATATGGAGCTGTTCCCAACATCAGGCTGAAAAAAAGTTCATTTTTGGTCTTATCACAAATGTGGTGATGTGTACATCCAAGTAAAAACTATTAAAAACAATAAAACTTTAACCTTGTCTGTCTTTAACCCTGTTTTTCTGAATGTTGAGTAAAATTATATTGTAACTTATCCTATTGTGATGTTTATTTAGCTGGTCAAAATATTCACAGGAAAGAATCATTAATCTGACTTCCAAATTGACGTGCTCATAACCATTCAAGCTAACTAAAATCTTGCAAGTGTTTACATGGTTAGGAGGATTTGTCTGCACTTTGTAGTCTTGGAACTGCTGTGTGAGTGCAACCATGTAGTTGTGTTGAACATTCTGGCTTGTAAGGAAACTTTTACAGATAGCTATCACAGGCAAATTTATTCTAGGTAATATTTGGTGCATCTTGTCTTTTCAGACAAAAGTAGTGACACTAACAAGTGCAACAAACTGCAAATATAAGGATTGTTTTCTTGAAAAAGAACAGTGATATGCTGTTTCTGTGTTTAAAATGGCTTTGGAACTGACAAACTGTACAGGCAAAGATACATTAATGTGTTCTTATGTTAGACCTTTTGTCTTTAAAATGTACTTGTTTATTTTAATGTTATACTGTTATAATTTTTGTATGTTCTGTGTAATTTACCAGTTTTTACTGGTGTGATCAAACAGCCGCAACAGCAGGTGGCAGTGCAGCGCAAATGCTTCCGAAGATGGACTCACTTCCGAAAACAAAATCCTAGCTAGCTAATTCAAAATGTATAATATGTAATGCTTTATTCGATTAGGGCTACTTTATGGTAAGTAGAAAACTAATTAATTCACTAAATATTTATAGACACCTGAATTGTATCAGTTTGCAGAATCTTAACGAGCGATAACTTGGTGTGGCTTTTGCAAATCATGTTGGCTTGACTGCCGGCTAGTACAGTTGGCTGTGTTAGCGATGTATTTTTAACACGTAATTTGGTTAGCTAACTCCGTTACGTTGGATAGCTAGCTATGTTATTTGGTACGTTTTTTTGTTTAAATTTGGGTTAGTGGTTGCTACTTAATAGAGTGCTCTAATATTGCTTTTTTAAAATAGTATCGCACTTTTTGCCGATTCAGCTTCACTGGCTAGTTAGCGACCAGGTATTAGCTATCTCAAAACTATGATTATGTTCAGCAGTGACTTGGATTTCATTTATCAATTAGTTCCTCAACTTCCTGCTACCTTTATAGCATTATGACTCAAGGGTTTTCACCCACCATCTAGATGTCTCTTGGAAATCCCAACTCTGCAACATCTCCCACTGTAACAAATGGAAAATTGCTGGAGTGTTCAAAAGTAGAGATAAATCGAGCCTCTGCAACAGGACCTGTGCTGCCTGTGAGAATTAATGGTGGTTCAAGCATAAGAGACAGACAGATACTTATTAGAAAGCTGGGTACCAGCAGCACTGCCTTTATTGGACCTGCATGTCGTCCTCCTAAGGCAGTCCAGAGACCTCTGAAACCCAAAAAAGTAATGAGACGTCCCAAACATAACATTGAAGAGACACTGAATGAATTCTACAAAGAGCTTGAGGAGATTGAGCCAAAAGACTGCATTGAAGGCAGTGAACTGAAAGACAATGCTGATGGAAACATTGCTGTAAACACTCACAACCCACCAACAGCGAAAGATGGGTTCAACGCAAGTCATGACTGGAACAAACCTAACCACATGCCTCGCCCACACTGGTATGACAACCAACCGTACCAACCCAGGAGACCAATTCCCACAGGGCCTAACTATGGTCCAGACTCAAATGGACCATATTTCCAACCCTGTGAAAATCACTGGCAACCTCCCCCACCTTTCCACAGTCAGCCATACCCCATGTTCCTCAGACCTCCCCACTGCCTTCCACCACCACCTCCAATCCCTGGACTCCCGCCACCACCACCTGCAGACAATCAGTATCATCCCAAACCAGATTGTTCCCAGCAAATCCCTCCTTCTCAGAGATTCCCTGTCCCTGATGGGTACACAAAGGCTCTCGACTTGGGTGATCATGGCTTTCCAATAAACAACTCTAACCGAGATGGAGGGAGCTACAGTTGGTGTGAAGACTGGAATGATCAGCAGGGTTATCACCAGAAAGGTTCTTCTGAATGGCAGCAGAGGTTTAACAGAGGACCTGAGCCACCTCAGAAAGAGAACAAACACCAGCAACCTAAAGATACAACCTATAACTATGATCCTTCTCTGGTTCTCATTCTGATGAGGGGAGCACCAGGATCTGGGAAATCAACACGGGCCAGGTATGTTTTAATCAGGGACCAACTGGAAAACAAAAACACAGGTCTGTAGCACGTGTTTAAATTGTTAATAAAACAATTGTAGTTGATGATAAACTTGCCATTAGCCTATATGAATGTCTCAGTATTTGTAAAGCCTTATTGTAATAGCCTAGCACATTTACAGCAATTAAGTCCTATGTTTTTAACTGCTTGTGTTTGCACTTTTCTGTTTTAAAAGCATTCGTTTTGAGCCACTGTTTGTACGTTACCCTAGGGAGTTGCTGTCAACAGGTTCCAGTGGTCTTGTTCTTAGTACAGATGATTACTTCTCCCGGGAGAATGGCTACCTCTATGACCCCAGTTTGCTGGGGAAAGCACACCATTGGAACCAAATCAGGGGTAGGCAGGTGTCGTCACAAATTCAAGTTTATTCAGTGTTTTCGATAAGATAGTGACAAAGGCTATTTTGTGATAACAGTTGCTAATTGTGGATATTGTTTTAAAATACTGTGCCTTGAAAAAGTATACAAACTCAAAATTTACTAAATTAGAAATGGTACATTGAAATGTTGTTTTGTTGGATAATTTATTTATATGCACAAACCCTCAATCTTTTTTGACGGTTGACATTGGTTTTATATTGGGAAATATTTGTAAAAAAAATGGAAATATGTTGCTTGTATAAGTGTTCAGCCCCTGTCATGTGAAAGCTCCCTGTTTATACAAATGAAAGAAATCGACCTAAGAAGGATAGTTACCTTACCATTGGCCTCAACCTGTAAACTTTTGAAGATGCTGTCACATGTTTTGGATAAAACTGCACTGTTGAAGGATCATAGGTCAGCCTATGAATCTGAAGGAAAATGAAGATTAAAACACAGATTGTGTTGAATTTAGAGAGAAATGAATACAAATGCACAAGTTAAGAGAGTGTACAACATACTATCTTGTTGTTTGGATATCCCAGTGAGCACAGTTGGATCAGAAAGTGGAAGCTGCATCACTCCATCCAGGCACTGCCAAGAAATGGCTGCCCCTCAAACAATGACACTTGAGAGATCAGAAAGTGGAGCTCTGCATAAAATTGGCCTGTATTCTAGGGTGGCCAGAAATAACCATGGAGGGTGGCTCAAAAAGTAACATGTGAAATTGTGACCTTACAATGTTAGACTGTGTGTAGCACAGACCTAATACTGTCCATGTCTCAAGACACATCATCCCTACTGTGAAGTAAGGTGTGGCAGCATCAGGCTGTGGGCATGCTTCTCATCAGAAAGGACTGGGTGCTGTGTTAAAATCAAGAGTGGATGGAGCAAAATACAGGAAAATTCTGCAAGAGAACCTGTAGCTTGGGAGAAAATTCATGGTTCAGCAGTGAAATTATCCCAATCACAAAGCTAAAGTAATAGTGAGTGGCTAAAGAACAAAAAGCTGAATGTCCTACAGTGGCCCAGTCAAAGTCGTTATCTCAAACACATTGAGGATCTGTAGCACTATTTGAAAATTGCGGCCCCCAAGTATTTTGCAAGACGCTGTTATACTTTCAGGTATTTTCTGAACAGGTAGGGAATATCTCAATTTCAGTTTTGTGAAATGACAGTAGATGTTTAAAACTGAGGCATTTCTGCAAGATCAACCTGTTGTTATTATTTGTTAGCAAGTTTTCTTCCCAATTTTGTCATATTTAATTTGTGATTAAAGCCCTGCCTTATTGACACAATTCACAGCTGACAGTCGATGTCAAGATGTGTGAAGATACAGTGCCAGTCAAACGTTTGGACACCTACTCATACAATAGAGAAATACCCTTGAATGAGTAGGTGTGTCCTGTAGACTGGTACTGTTTATTATTGCTATAATAAACTGGTTAAACATAACTTTAAAAGTAACATTTTAGTCATACCCTCAGCATACATTTTGCTACACAACAGCTTTCTGATGATTAGCATGATCAGAAAACCACCCAGTTTCAAATTCACAAAGGGGTGTGGTATATGGTCTGTATACCACGGCTGAGGGCTGTGACAGTTATGCAATATTGCAATGCCTGGATACAATACTTAGCTGTTACATTATTTTGAGATTACTTTTGCTATTATAAACTGGTTGCCAACAGCTCTTAGCGGTGGTGAATTTGCTGTATACCATGCCCCCTCTTTCCTTACTGCATAAATATACCACAGCTTTTAGCCAATTAGCGTGCAGAATCCAAACTACTTCATTTATAATAAAGATGCTGCCTCGATGCTTTGTATTTTTTAGCCAAGGAAGTGATGTACAAATGCTGTTCTCCAGTCATAATTGATAACACGAATCTGCAAGCTTGGGAAATGAAGCCATATGTTAAACTGGTACGTTTTTATCCATTTACATTGTCTGACTTAGTTGTAGACAAACATTTTCAGTGCTGAAGAAAATCTAGCCATTTGAAGTACACTATCAACTTGATGAATTCTCTCTTGTGCTTATCATGCAGGCTATGGAAACCGGATACAGTGTTCATTTTCATGAGCCTCACACCAGCTGGAAATTTGATCCCATCGAATTAGAGAAGTTAGTCTCTCCATGATTTTAATAATCTCCATGATTATTAGAAACTGTTGTCATGCACAATATCAGGCCCATGTACTGCACTTGGAGAGAACATCATTATAAAAACTATGTAGTGTGCAGCACCTGATGTATTTAAAAACAGTATAGTTTATTTAGAAATATGCCAATACGCCCACTGTCTTTTCCCTACAGGAGAAACAAGCACGGTGTGCCCAGAAAGAAGATAGGACAAATGCTGGAGCGGTTTGAGCTGCCCATGTCCCTGGATATTGTGATGAACTCTCAGGAGCCAGTTAGACCCACAAGACATTCCTTACAGTAGCAGACAGAGGGACCAACCAATCAGACTACCACAAGTTCTTCTATTGTGTTTGTATTTATTTGTGCATTGCATATTACCATACCAAAATTTCTGCAATGAAGCAAAATGCTTTCAAAACCTGTTGCCTTGGAAAAATATCTAGACCAAAATCAATGACTCAGAGGCAGTGTTGTAATACACTTTTTATTTTTAAATGAAACACTAACAGCATTTTACAGAATTAAAACTTTGGTTTTTATTGGAAGAATTTAAAATAACATTTTCAGTGGCTTTAAATATTTCCTATGGATGTCATCTGTGTAGATTGAGTTGTAATTTTTTGTCATTAAACTTTTTAAATTGGTGTTTTTTCATATTTTTGGGGTATAAACAATTTAGAACAGTTCATGTTAAACGAGATGTTTGGGGGTTTGTATTTACATAATTATCTGCAGGGGCCACTACAATACTACTTAAGATTTTTGTCGTGTCTCCACTGTCAACTCTGGATTGGTGCAGCAATGGACAAATTGGCGCCATTTTGAAGCCGAGAGGAGGATCACAGTGGATGAGGCAAAGACGATTGGCTACAATTCATCAAATAAGGTAGTATTTAATGAAAACACGATTATCAATTTGAGTATTGTAGTCCTATAAAGCATAGCGTCGATTGAGTGCTGCTGTGAAAGTCATATTAATTTACATCGGTAATGTCAGCCACTTAGCTATGATTTAAAGGAGTGATTTGCAATTCACAAGATTGCGGTGGCTAGCTACTCGCGCTAGCGTGCTCTCACTGTTCAGCCAGAGATGGCTAGGACTAGTAGTAGCGGCCAGTTTGACTGCAGTGTTATTTTGCTTAATCAGACAGTTTGGTTCCTTGCCTTGCGCAACGCAATGAAACGTAACTATCTGGATTTGTCTGACTAACTAGCTAGTATAATGTACTTGAAAAGCTTGGTCAGTAGTACGACATTTCTCCAGTTTGCCGTAGTATCAGTCTCTTGCACTGCTACTGCCAGTCCCGTAATGTTGAATTCTAGTTGTCTGTTAATGGCTAGTGTGGTGTGCTAGCTAGCTAGTTAACCAACTGCTTCATTTTATGTACTTATACAGTAGATGCATCAATTACTACGTTGCGAGTTAAAACGTTACATTTGATAGACTACTGCAGCTTTGTACTTGCACTAGCCAACAACTATTTAAAAATGAGTCATTGCCTGTCTAACTAAAGTAGCCTTTTGTGAGTGGCCACTGGTCAGTACCCTCCCTCTTTTGTTGAGGGCGGCTGTACAATACGCAAACGGAATGTTACCTTTATTTAAATACATAATCGGATGCAAAATTATTCCAGAATGTAGGTTATTCCGCACAACTGACAGACAGGTCTTAAGTATATAATAACAATGCCTATAATGTAGCGTGCCAGTGCACTTGCCTTTTGCACTTGCCAAAAGGTGCCAGTTATTTCGCTGTCAGAAGTAGAATCGTGTACGTGGTGCACGAGTTGGGCTGGATAGGAGATTCTTGGACACTTTTATTGCCTCACTTATAGGCTTGTTACACAAATTTTTCGACCTAGGTTAGGTTTGTTACCACATTCAATTTTGCGTTTTATGCAATTTAATTGTACAGTTAAAACAATGAATGACACAATCAGAAGTCGATTATTCATTAAATAATTTTAAGTGTAGTGTATTATCCAAAGGTCATTGCTAGTTGACATAGCTCTAGAATTGCCTGAGTTATCCAAGTAACATTGGAACAATCAATAACGTGATGGTGGTGGAAGAATGACTTATGCAATGAGCCATTTGTATTTTTACAGGACCAACCATTTGAGACCTGTATGGCTAAATAAGACCTGTATGGCTTAACCACTGGAACAAAAATATGGCATTAGCAAGATCAACCAGGTAGCCCTTACCAACTTTGAGGTGTACCTGCGCACTCGGTAAGGTACTGCAGCACATTTACATTTAAGTCATTTAACACTGAGTTTCTTTAACATTTTTGTGCCAAGGACAGGCGAAGCATGTTCTTATTCGTCTTTGGATTGCTTGTGTAAGAAAGATGGAAAGAAAAAAAGATTGGCCATTGCTTTTATTTCTTTTAAAATATTCGCTTTTAAACTATTCTGTATTTCTACTACCCTAACAGAGTGAATTGTTTTAACATAGTCATAACATGGTCCCCATGTTTTAGGACATTTTGGGGCTACTGGAAACAATTAAATGATTAAATAAAATTGTTTTTGGCCTTTAGGCTACCACCATAATAATCAAATAAAATGTATTTTATAAAACCCTTCTTACATCAGCAGTTGTCACAAAAAAAGACACCCAAGCCTAAAATCTCCAAGAGTAAGTAACAACAAGACATTGATGCAGACTGGCTAGGAGAATCTCCATAGTAAGTTTACTTAGTACCTAGGATTGAAGTTAGTAGAGATCAAGTAGTCATTAAGTATACAAAATACAAAATAATGCATTGATTTCACTTGTGATTTTGTGGAGGTAGTTCATTTCTTCTTAACCATTCCTGGACCATAACCTTCATTGGAGAGAGATCAGCTGTGTTGACCTGATTGGAGAGAGATCAGTTGTGTTGACCTGGTTTTTATGATACCTTGCATACACATTTAAGGTCCCCGCACCAGAATCGGACCAAGCCACTACATACTATTATAAAAGTTTCCTGGTGTTTGATTCTAGTATTATTTTCTTTGACTTATTTTCTTAATTATTGAGATGTTTTTCAGTGAAATAATGCACCCTTTGTACAAACACTAACTGTGCCTCTGTTCAAGGATTAGGATCTTCCAGCAACAACCCCAAAAAACAAAAAAAACACCCTGGAGGGGTCTACAACACCGTTTCCAAAAGAGTTGGGATGCTGCCTAAAATGCTAATAAAAAAAGAATATAATGATTTGCAAATCATTTCATTGAAGATAGTACAAAGACAATATATCAAATGTTGAACCAGAGAAATGTTATTGTTTTTGGAAACATATATGCCCATTTTGAATTTGATGCCAGCAACACATTTCAAAAAAGTTGGGACAGTTTATTACTGTTGCATCTCTTTTAACAACACTTTAAACATTTGGGAACTAAATAGACCAATTGCTGTAGTTTTCAAAGTGAAATGTTGTTCCATTCTTGCTTGATATAGGATTGCAGATGCTCAAATGTGCCAAATGTTTTCAATGGGTGACAGGTCTGGACTGTAGGCAGGCCAGTTTAGCACCCAAACTCTTTTACTACGGAGCCATGCTGTTGTAATACGTGCAGAATGTGGTTTGACATTGTCTTGCTGAAATAAGCAAGGCCTTCCCTGCAAAAGATGTTGTCTGGATGGCAGCATATGTTGCTCCAAAACCTGTATATATTGATCAGCATGACAGTCACCCATGCCATGTGCACTAATGCACCTCCATACCATCACAGATGTTGGCTTTTCAACTGTGCACTGATAACAACCCGTATGGTCCCTTTCTTTTTTACAGTTGTGCTCATAAATATGCATACCCTGGCAGAAATTGTGAATTTATGGCATTGATTTTGAAAATATGAAAATAATGATAACAGAAATCACCCAAATGGCCCTGAGCAAAAGTTTACATACCCTTGAATGTTTGGCCTTGTTACAGACACACAAGTTGACACACGCAGGTGAAAATGGCAAGTTGAATTTCCCACACCTGTGGCTTTTTCAATTGCAATAAGTGTCTGCGTATAAATAATGAGTTTGTTAGCTCTCACGTGGATGCACTGAGCAGGCTAGATACTGAGCCATGGGGAGCAGAAAAGTGTCAAAAGACCTGCGTAACAAGGTAATGGGTATTTATAAAGATGGAAAAGTATATAAAAAGATATCAAAGCCTTGCAAATGCCAGTCAGTACTGTTCAATTACTTATTAAGAAGTGGAACATTTGGGGATCTCTTGATACCAAGCCAAGGTCAGGTAGACCAAGAAAGATTTTAGCCAAAACTGCCAGTAGAATTGTTTGGGATACAAAAAAAACCCCACAGGTAACCTCAGGAGAAATACAGGCTGTTCTGGAAAAAGATGGTGTGGTTGTTTCAAGGACCACAATACGACGATACTTGAACAAAAATTAGCTGCATGGTTGAGTTTCCAGAAAGAAGCCTTTACAGCGCCAATGCCACAAAAAAGCCCAGTTACAATATAGGTGCAGTGGTCTCTTAATTTTTTTCCGGAGCTGTATTTTCTATTCAATATAGGGTATAAATGATTTGCACATCTTTGCATTCTGTTTTTCATTTTACACATCTTCCCAAATTTTTTGGAAACAGGGTTGTAAAAGGAAAGACTGTTGCGTTTAGTGAATGGTCCAGATCTGAACCACAACCATACTAATGAAAACTAGGTCAGTTATCTTTGCTAAATGCTGTGGACCCAAGTGATAACTCCCAGGTCTATATACATATATCTGCCATTTGTATTTGCTTTTTACATTATAGTTGTAAACTTAAAAACTACAGCAGCCAGTTAGATGTTTTCTTGCCGTTGCTGCCCAGATATGTTTGCAGTTCTTCTAAGGCATGCTCCCGAATAGCTTTGTTTGCAAATGTGCTGACCGGAGTTAAATTGACTCATGTTCAAAATTCCTAATCAACATATTGTGCAACATTCTTGTAAAAATACTTATTTTGTTCTTCTCTAACTATTATATGAAGATATAGCTGCAGATAAAGTGGAGTCTAAATTGCAAGCACAATAGAGGAGCAAAATCATTAAATATCAGATTATAGAGTTAGGGATATTAGTAATTAAATTGTTTTTAGTTTTTATAGAAAGAAAGGTAAAAAAATATACATAGTTGTACACTATATGGCCAAAAGTACACTACATTCAAAAGTTTGAGGTCACTTAGAAATGTTCTTGTTTTTGAAAGAAATGAAAAAAAATGCCCATTAAAATAACATCAAATTAGTCCGAAATGCAGTGCAGACTTTTTTATGTTGTTGATGCTGGAGGAGTGCTTGACGCCATCTGTCAAGCATGGTGGAGACAAAGTGATGGTCTTGGGGTGCTTTGGTGTTGGTGAAGTGGAAGATTTGTACAGTGTGAAAGGGATCTTAAAGGCTTTCACTCCATTTTGCAACGCCATGCCATACCCTGTTGATGGTGCTTGATTGGAGCCAATTTCCTCCTACAACAGGACAATAACCCAAACACAGCTTCAAACTATCCAATAACTATGAAGCAGTCAGCTGATATTCTGTCTATAATGGAGTGGCCAGCACAGTCACCGTATCGCAACCTTATTGAGCTGTTGTGTGGAGCAGCTTGACCGTATGGTACGTAAAAAGTTCCCATCAAGCCAATCCAAGTTGTGAGAGGTTCATCAGGAAGCATGTGGTGACATTTCTTCAGATTACCTCAACAAATTGACAGCTAGAATGCTGTGTTCTAAAAGGCTGTAATTGCTGCAAATGGAGGATTCTTTGATGAAAGCAAAGTTTGAAGGACACAATTATTACTTCAATTAAAAATCATTATTTCTAACCTTGTCAATAATTATATTTCCTCTTCATTTCGCCATGTTTCCTATTTAAATTAATTTCATGTATGTTTTCAAGGAAAACGAGGACATTTCTAAGTGACCTCAAACATTTGAATGGTAGTGTATGTGGACACCCAGCCACACACCTATGAGCTTGTTGGACATCCCATTCCAAAACCATGGGCGATAATATGGAGTTGGCTCCCCGTTTGCAGCTATAACAGCCGCCACTTTTCTGGGACGGCTTTCCACAAGATTTTGGAGTGTTTTTGTGTGAATTTGTGCCCATTCAGCCCAAAGAGCTTTTGTGAAGTCAGGCACTGACGTTGGACGAGAATGCCTGGCTCGCAATCGCCATTCCAATTAATCACAAACGTGTTCAATGGTGTTGAGGTCAGGGCTCTGTCTTTGTATCCTGTAGCATCATGATGACCCTTCACTGGAACTAAGAGGCCTAACAGAATCCCTGAAAGACAGCCCCATACCATTATCCCTAAACTTAACTGTAGGCACTATGCATTCCGGTAGGTAGCCTTCTCCTGGCATCTGCCACACACACATTCGTCCATCAAACTGCCAGATAGTAATGTGTGATTCATCACTCCAGAGAACACATTTCCACTGCTCCAGAGTCCGGTGGCGGCGTGTTTTACATCACTCCAGCCGATGCTTGGCGTTGACATGTGGTTTGTGTACAGCTCCTCGGTAGAGCTGCACAATTAATCGACATCTAATCAAAATTGCATTATTGACATGTGCAATATCCAAACCACCTATTTATGCGATTTTCAGCTCCAAAAAGGTAAATGATATGCGCTTCACGCGAGGCAACAGGCATGCATCGTACGTCCATAATTGTTTTTCTTGCGGGTGCTGTAGGTATGTAGATTACTTACATACCTGGACTAATCTATTTTAAATACTGGATGGCTTTTCAGTGTTAGTTTGAGTTAAGAAGTTATTGACTTCTTTGTGTGTTGCACTTTATAAGAATAGTATAGAATATTTTTTTCTGTATAGGGCAATATATATTTCATATCCACTGAGTTACATTGTGCCCAGTGGTATGGGCAGAGTAAAATGCCAGCAACAATTGCAAATACATAGCAACAATTTTTTAGCATATAATCACTCTATATACAGTCTCCTGAACATTTCCTACAATACATTCACTGTGGAGTATACAGCTCTGGAAAAAATTAAGAGACCACTGCAAAATTATCAGTTTCTCTGGTTTTACTATTCATAGGTATGTGTTTGAGTAAAATGAATAGTTTTGTTTTATTCTATAAGCTACTGACAACATTACTCCCAAACTCCAAGTAAAAATATTGTCATTTAGAGTATTTATTTGGTCAAAATAACCAAAAAAAAATATGCATTGTTTTCAGACCTCAAATAATGCAAAGAAAACAAATTCATATTCATTTTTCAACAACAAATTACTAATGTTTAACTTTGGAAGAGTTCAGAAATTTGGAGGAATAACCCTGATTTTTAATCACAGCCTTCATGCGTCTTGGCATGCTCTCCACCAGTCTGTCACATTGCTGTTGGGTGACGTAATACCACTTTATGGCACAGAAATTCCAGTAGCTCGGCTTTGTTTGATGGCTTGTGACCATCCATCTTCCTCTTGATCAAATTCCATAGGTTTTCAATGGAGTTCAGGTCTTGAGATTGGGCTGGCCATGACAGGGTCTTGATCTGGTGGTCCTCCATCCACACCTTGATTGACCTGGCTGTGTGGCATGGAGCATTGTCCTGCTGGAAGGTGTTCTTCCAGGATAACCTTGATTCATGCGTCCTTCACAAAGACAAATCTGCCCGATTCCAGCCTTGTTGAACAAGGTCTGTAGCTTGACCTTGTTCTTATGAACCGCCGTCTTTGAAATTTTCAGGATGGAAGCAACCTGACGCGCACTGTATCTCTTTGCCAGTAAAGCCAGAATTGAACCCTTCTTTTTCTCACTCAAAGCTTTTCGTTTCAACTCTTTTGTCATGCTGAATATTTATTTTTTTATTCAAATAACCTTTGAGGTACTACGTGCACAGTTTTTGCCATCCAGCTGGTCCTATTGCAAGAGGATAGTGATGAACACAGCAGTGGTTTTTATACTTTTCCTCGTTAAATTAGATTTGGTTCAGGTAATCACCTAATCAGTACCTCATTAAGTAAAATGAGGTTTGCCTGTGTTGGAATTTAACAGACACTGGAATGGAATGGATGCCATACATGTAGAGATGCTGATTTAAGAAAAATTAGGAGTGGTTTCTTAATTTTTTCCAGAGCTGTAGAATAGTTTTTTCTCTATGAGGCAATATATGTTTCATATACAGTAAGCATATACAGTTTGCATTGTGACCAATGGTATGGGTTGAGTAAAATGCCAGCAAATATTGCAACTATTGCAATTACATAGTGACCCTTGATTTGTTTAGCATATTTTCACTCTGTACAGTCTCCTGAACATTTCCTATAATACATTCACTGCGTATAGAAAAGTTTTTTCTGTATGAGGCGATATGTATTCTATGTACAGTATATTATAGGGTTTTGCCTTGGGGGCTGAAGAGGGTGTGGAAAATATTGTGTTGTTGGATGTAGTACACAGTGCCCATCCAAAACTCATTTTATTTGGTTAGTAGACACTCTCCTGAACATTTCCTACATTACATTCACTGTTATGTATAGAGAAGTTGTTGCTGGATTTAGCGCAATATAAGAGCCCATATATAACAACTGAGCGTGAACAAATTAACAAGAATTACATCATAAGGATTCATCCATTTATTTTTAATACATGAAAGGTTTACAACTATAGTTTGCTCCATCTCCATTTCTCAGCGCGCTCCATTGTGCACACATAGGATGAATATTATTCATCCTATGTGAAGTACCATTTAAACGGCATTTGTCTTTAGTTTATATTTTTTAATATGTAGATATTCCTTTTTTTATCTATATTTTTACAATATACACTAAACAAAGCTATTTTTGATCAGAGCATCAAATCAAAAGTATGAAAAATAAAAGGTTATTTGTGTTTTGGTATCAGATTCATAAACAAATAATGAAATATATCGTTTTAAAATTTTCAGATTTTGCGCTCTATTGAATATGAAAAGAATGAATGATACATGGATTGACACAGGCTGCACCTTCAAATTGGTAATAAGTGTAAAATAGAAAACACTGAACTTTAATTAAATTTTTATTCAGTTTAATAGCACATTATGTAGGCTATGATCTAATTTTAAGTGAGATTATCTATGCTGTTTACATCCATGTTTGAAAATCTGAAATCATGACCGTAATTGCAATATTTGTCAAAGATATTGCAATTCAATATTTTATCCAAATCGTGCAGCCCAACTCCTTGGCCATGGAAACCCGTCCTGTGAAGCTCCCAATGCACAGTTTGTGTGCTAATGTTGCTTCCAGAGGCAGTTTGGAACTTTGTGGTGAGTGATGCACCAGATGATAGGACATTTTTATACACAATGTGGTTCAGCACTCTGCCCCACTCTGTGAGTTTGCGTGGCTGGGCTGTTGTTGCTCCTAGATGCTTCCACATAATTTTTATTGCACTTATAGTTGACTGGGGCAGATCTAACTGGGAAGAAATTTCACACACTGACTTGCGGCAAAGGTGGCATCCTATGGCAGTGCCACAATTAAAGTCAGTGAGGTCTTAAGTACGACCCATTGTAATGCAAATGTTTGTATATGGAGATTTCATGGCTATGTGCTGGATTTTTTGAACCTGTGAGCAATGGATGTGGCTGAAACACCTGAACTCAGTAATTAGTAGGGGTTTCAACATACTTTTGGCCATACACTGTATATTAATGGCTAAAACAGACACTAGGCCTGTACATGTTATTTGTATCAAGTAATAGATGCACTTGTTGCCAGTTTTACATTGAATACTCATCCACTGACTTGTTTTGTATGGTTCTGTGCTAGCTAAAAGCCAGAGGAGAGCATGGCTCACTCAAAAGGTCGGACCACAGATGACAAGATCACCTATCCGCCTGGGGTGAAGGAGATATCTGACAAAATCTCTAAGGAGGAAATGGTCCGCAGGCTCAAGGTGAGTGGAGAAAACTTGGGGAACCAAGGCACCTCATTAGTCAAACAATTTAGTCATCATTTCTGAGTACAAAGGATTTTTTTTTATCAATGACCAAAATATAGAAGGGATGGAGGTAGGAAAGCTTTAAAACGGTATAAACATAATAGCAGAACAAGAGAAAAGGTTGACTGCGTGGTCTTTGTGCACACAGACAGGCTCCTTGTTTGCCTGGGTGCGGTAGGGAGTGGTCTTTCCCATCTTTGGAAAATCCCTTTTGGTTGGAGGCTAGAGAGAAGTAGGATACACTTTATCCCACTTGTATGTAAACATTGTCTAATATGGCTTTAGGGATTAACCTTTGAGTGGTGTGACCGGGGTCAAAGGGATTATGGGGATTAACAATTTAACGACCATGTCAAAGGTTAAAAGGGTTCATTTCCGGAGTTCACAGGTGTCTTTTAGGGAGGGGTGGGTTTTATGAAGTTGACCCAGGATGTTTAGCTTTGAGTAATAAAAGTGTTTTATGTATATGTTTTAATAGGTGTCTGATGTTTTTCCAACGGGAGGAGAGGGGCCTGGATTTCTTAGGGAAAGGTAATAGTCTAGTAAGCCTGTTACTGGCTAATAAGCTCTTTAAAACGGCCAGTGGCAAAACCCATAGTTCATAGACGCTATTTGTAGTGGAGGTAAACTTAATAAGAAACATTAGTCAGTTTAACACAATGATGAATGGTGTCTAGCGACTAGTATAACGTGTAGCGCCTTGTCTTAGTGGTTAAAGATGGGGCCACTCATGTGGGAGACCTGAGTTCAAATCCATTGAGGACGGTGATATTTAATCATTTTAATTGCGGGCCAAAATAAAACTGTTTACGGTTATGGTGCGACGATTTCTTGTGGATTTTCGAAGTATGCATCCGGGCATGCTTTTTGGGTCAGGATATACAAAAACTTAGCTGGCTACAACATTCAGTAGCTAGGGTATAGTAAGCCTCAACTGAAACTGTTTACAGTCATACAGTATTGCGACTATTTCTGGTGTATTCCACAATTCTCTCGTCTTTTCACTTGACGAAGAAGTCAGATATCGTCACCTATATTGAAGGATACTGTATCCATGTCATTCACGAATGACTAATTTGCTGTTGAAACGGCCAGTGGCAAAAGACGATTTGTTCAGGATAGACAAAAACTTAGCTGGCTAAAACCTTCCGTAGCTACGTTATAAGCCTAAAATGAAACTGTTTACTGTTATATTGTGACTATTTCTGGTGGATTTTCGAATTATGTCTAAGGACTTGTTCAGGATAGACAAACACTTTGCTGACTACACGATTCTCTCCGTTATCCTCACCTATATTGATACAGTAGTTATTTTATCAATGTCATTCACAAATGGCTAATAAGTTGTTAAAACGGTCAGTAGCAAAAGCCATACAGTTCATAGATGCCATTTGTGGTGTAGGAAAACTTAATAAGAAATATTACTCAGTTTAACACAATGATTAATGATGTCTTAAGAAATATTCAAACTTGATGTGTTGTTAATGCGTGACAGAATTATATAATGTCAAGAGGCTATACCGACAATCGAAGATGTATAGCTTGGTGGCGTTGTGGTTGAAGTCACAGCCTTTAATGTGGGTGATCCGGGTTCGAATTTTGGGAGGGCAACAATGATCAATGCTTTTTATTGCGGGCAGGCTGAACTAGGCTTGCCTGGTTTCCTGTTTAAATATTTTTGCCGGACCGCGTAAGCGGAGCCGGCCAAGAAGAGCGAATGTCTCTTACTGAGTGAGTGACTGAGTGACTGACTGACTACCCCTTGTTAAATGGCGTAGAGGTTAGAGAAGCGGATTTGTTAACTATAGCTCCCGAGTTTGTATCTCCTCGCAGGCGAAACGAAGTACGCATTATAATTTATTCCGTATAGACGAAAACTTCGCTGGTTAAAACCGTTAGTATTTACATTATAGTAAACCTGAAATAAAAGAGTTTACGGTTATATTGCAACTGTTTCTGGTGGATTTTCGAAGTACGCATCCGTGCATGCGTTTTGGGTCAGGATAGACAAACGCAATTGGTGGCTTAACATACAGTAGTTACGTTATAGTAAGCCTTAACTGAAACTGTATACGGTTATATTGCAACTGTTTCTGGCATGGAAAAGTTCATCTTAAGTCTCGCTAGCAATTGCTTAATTCTTATGATTATTCCTAGGAAGTTAGTAGATACTAGTAAGCCTATTACTGGCTAATAAGCTGTTAAAACGGCCAGTGGCAAAAGCAATACACTTCATAGACGCTATGGTGGAGGGTAAACTTAATAAGAAACATTAGTCAGTTTAACACAATCCTCAATGGAGTCTAGCGACTGCGGAAACTTGTAATGCTGTGGCGTAGTGGTTAAAGACAGTGCTTCTCATGTGGAAGACCTAAGTTTGAATCTATTGAGAGCAACGACATTTATTAATTATTTCTGGTAGATTCCACGATTCTCTGGTCTTTTCACTTGATGAAAAAAATTAGTTATCGTCGCCTCTATTGATAGTTATTGTATAAATGTCATTCACGAATTAAAGAAAAAAGCCACAAGCCGCCCCCTTCTCCCACTGGAGGCATCTTATCTACAAGGGCTTGCACATCACCCACCCCCAGTGGTTTGTAGCGTTCACCATAACCTCCAGCTGCCTGAATTAAGGGATAGACTCCGAATGCCGGAGTCGGGCCGCCTACGGAATGACTGCGTAATGTCATTCCCTTACTCTTATTCCGATCTTCACCG
>JACXGI010011234.1:7408-25590 GCA_016801175.1 Esox masquinongy | reverse complement strand
GGGTATTCATCTGTTTTCCTTACAGGATCAATATTGGGTATTCATCTGTTTTCCTTACAGGATCAATATTGGGTATTCATCTGTTTTCCTTACAGGATCAATATTGGGTATTCATCTGTTTTCCTTACAGGATCAATATTGGGTATTCATCTGTTTTCCTTACAGGATCAATATTGGGTATTCATCTGTTTTCCTTACATCACTTGCTTCACTCCCTGGTTGAGCTTTTTTTTCTGTCCCTGTTTTGTGCTTGAGTGACTTCAAATGGACCCAAATGGCATACTTCAGTCTCAGTGGGTATCTGTTTCAAGCGACAATGCAGCTGCTCTTGAAATAGGGACAATGCGGAAAATTGCCTTTGCCTTTGAAAGTGAAAGAACATCCATCTTGAGCTGGCTTGTTTTCTCCTTATAATTAGTCGCTACATGAAGAAGGGCTGTTTTGTTGAGGCTGAGTCGTTGTCATGTTCCGTCTATAGACCAACTTTGAGCCGGTTCTTTTGAACTAAAAGGATATTTTCATGTCGACTCAAGCAAGGAATAATGTATATAAATATCTGTAAAGTGGTGGCCTGTGGTGGACCAGTGGTGTACACTGCTCCCTCTGGTGCACATGTTCCACTCCAGCATGGGTTCGAATCCACTTCACTGCTCTGTCAAAAGCCCTCCTATTTTCCCCCACTATCTTTGTCCAATGAAGGATATAATAGTTGAAAACATATCTTTGAACTGATAATAATAAAAAATATCTCAATCGTGACCATATAAAACAAAGTATCCAACATTTAAAAATTGTTCCAATATAGATAATATATTATCTAAGTATTCAAACTTGCGTTTAAACTTTGATATGGATGGGTAAATACTGAATCTGTGGTTTCATTGTTTGTCATTTCACTGACATAGATTATGAGACACTTAACTGACCCTGTATTTTAGATTTTTTTTTAATCTCTATATATTTTATTGACTGACCATTCCCAATTAAGTTGGCTTCTTATTAATTTAATAACATAAACTGGCCATAAACAAACAATGCATTACAAGTTAGACTGATGTGTTAAATGAGCAGTACTAAGGCACTACTTACAAAGTTGTCCATCATAAGCAAAAGTGAAGCAGTTTAATACTCTCGACTGTCAATCATCGAACTTTTCAACTGCTTGTTTTAATTACATTGGTTCTGCTTGAAACAAGAAATGTTGTCACTAACAAATAAAATATACTCAAACAGAAGCTTAAATAATGCAACTAGCAATTAGCCCAAAACCGACCTGGAAGCAGAGCAATAGATAATTTATCATTTTGAAGTGGGTAGCCAGAGAGGTCCAACAAAGCTATAGAACCATTTTTCTTCTCTTGTTCACCTGAAATTCTCCAATGACCATTTAGGTCAATGTAGCTTTGCCTTTATGTGCTTGGGATTCGAAGCGGAAAGAACAAGCAATCGACTGTGAAGTCCTGCACTTATTTTAGACAACACTACAATTCCTAAGCCTCGGTTCAAATTGACCAGATTCTAAATGCTCAAAGGGCTTCCGATGGATTTGCTGAAAAGCAAAGCCGTTACAGATAATGTGCTTCCATAAAAGGCCGGAGCAAACATGTTGACCTCTTATTGTAAATGTCTCTTAACAGTTATAGTCTAAGAGTGCAAACCTACTGAGGAACATGGTGCTGTTCTCCAAAACACAAGAATTGCTTCTCCACATAAACCTACAAAATATATCTTCTATTAGCACAGGCCAGGGGGACACACTTTATCTGTCTGACACTGACTACTAGATCAATATCTAGAGGAGCAAGGACTGTGGCCTGTCACCGCTGTACTGTTGTTAGACTCCGTCGCTGTGCCGTGGATGGGAGAAGATCTGGGCAGTCTTCACAATAAAACGGAAAAACAAAACAAGCCCAGGCTAGTTCAAGAAACGACCAGACTCACAGAAGGTAGCCAAGGCGGGGATTTGCAAAAATGATACTGTCAGTATCATTCATGACCTGGGAAAACAGCTTCAGAATAGGAGTGCTGATCCCCTTTGTCCATGGAGTCATATTCATTCAGAAAGGCTAAAGTGACACTAGACCAGCCCTTCATGACTAAGATAGGGGAGGATCTTCTCAGTTCTCTCTGCCCACTTGCCCCAGGGTGAACTAATTAACTTTAATACAGAATGTCTGCCTGATAACAAACAAAGCAGAAGCAATTAGATCTTATCCTGCTTGTTTGCCAGTGTTACTATATTGAATGGGACTACTTTGATTCAGCCAGTCACCAGACTAGACACCCCGTGGCCACTGGGTTCCTGCCTGCCTTTGAGGTCACTAAAGACGGCAGTTATCCCCGCTGTGAGGTTCCACTCTAACACGAAGACCCGAATTTCTGTCTGGTCACTATAGTCTAGCCTGGTAGTAAAACCTGACTCAACCTGAGTGCATTGTTCCCTCCAATTTAACCAGGATAAGCCTCACAGTATTTAGAAATACCTCCCATCTGTGGTTAAAATGTATCTTTCTTTCATTGCTGTCGTATCACTACAGATGCTTTGTGTCACGCTTGTTACAGGTCCATTTGGGACATTGTTTTCTCCTGGTTTACATTACCTGGCCTGGCGCGGAGTACCAATTTAAAGCTGAAGAAAATCATTAACTGAAGTGGCAGTGTTGGGCTGTTTTTTAATAGCATTCATCACAGTGTAAAATAAAAAGTATCCTCTCTTCTGCGCCAGTGCAGTCTTGACTGACTGAAAACACTGAACTTGTATGATGGTCACTAATCTGGGTTAAGGCAGAATAAAACCTGTTTGGTTTATTTGGTTCTGTGTCCGTGTGTGAAGGATCCACAACAAAGAGCTCCACCCCACTCTCTACTTGACCATAAAATGTTTTGGGCAAGTGTTTAGTCCAAATGTTCTCTCCCCTTCTGAAATTAAAAAGATGCCAACACCTGTGAAATTGTGATTTATCCTAATGACTGGGACCAATCCTCCTCATTATCTTACACATCCTGTTCTCCACAACAGATTAGGCATTCACCAATGTCTTATGATGCCACAAAGATAGAATGTTCCACAAATCAATTCTATACAACTTTTTAACATCTTTTTAAAGCTATTTTTATGTACTGGTAACACAAACAATAGAAACAAGTGTATTCTTTAGCACAGCTGTGGACATGACTGTATCTAACTGTTATGTGATAAAAGTTGTCACAATTCATCATGCACTTCTCTGGCTGCCAAATGACACACTCCTCTCACGTGTCAAATGGTTTTCTAGATCAACGATGGCTGTGAGTCAGAGCCCATAGATCTTACAGCGATCACCGTGACGATTGATGAGCGTTGTCCAGCAGTTCTGCCCTTTACAGGAACCAAGGCTGATGGAAATCCAATAACTGTCTTTTTAGTAAGAGGAGTAACCGAGGAGTGTGGGTGTGTTTTCTGACATACTTGTTTCCCCATTGCCTATTACCTAAGCCGGTCTCCCCAGTCATTTGGTTTGACTCTAGTCGCTATGGCAAAAGGCAGTTTGAGTTAGAATATCCTATTGATTAAGTCAGATCTGACATTTGGTTGATTAATACAGCCTGTAATTACCACTAGTTATTTCTGAGCAAAAGTGCAAACAACTGAGATGCCCAGTGTGGGGATGTAATTACCATATGAACTGGAGTGTCACCTTGGTTTAGAGAAAATGGATAGTATTCCAAGTAAAGGTAGAATTCAACCTACAATCTTACAAAGGGTACAGTAGAACTATTCAAATATGCTGCCTCATTGTGTGTCTCTGAAGTAAATTTACCCTTTTGATAACAAACACACTCAACACTTTGCATAATGATACTTTTATTTTTAACACTTAGTGCTGTCAATCGTTTTTTATACTGCTAGAGTGATATGAAGCTGGCATTTAAACAAGGTGAATAGAGGACTGAATAGAGAATGAAATTGTAAAGAACAACTGAAGATCCATTAGTGACATTTAAGGCTTTTTTTGCTTCATTCAATACAGCTAGAATAATGCACATAGTGACAGCTCAGTTGGAAAATATTTTACATTTCAGTCACTTAGCCGACACTCTTATCCAGAGAAAATTGTATACAGAAAAATACCCAAGTAACTTCCTGTGAAGACGAGGTCACAGCTCTGTGTTGCAGTCTCTGTGTCCAGCAGAAGCTTACCCATGTTTACTGTCAGAAACTTCTCTGAGCCTGTCTTGTTCCCAAGTAACAAGGGCTATCTGAACAATTAATAAACAAGTTTAGAGGAACATCAACAACAATTTTTAAAGACCAAATGTTTTTTGTCACATGCCGAATAAATCAGGTGCAGAAATGAATGTGAAATGCTTACAAGCCCTTTCTCAACAACACAGTTGAATTGAAGGGGGAAAAATAGACATTAACAGAAGATTGCGTTCGACGACACAGGGACCCCCCTGTACTCCTTCTCTTCAAAGATCCACTGGTGTGAGGAAGGGACTGGTGATTGTATGTGCTGTACTATAACACAGCTGGATATACAATATTAGATTAGACAGATTAGATTAGATTCAACTTTATTGTCATAGAACAGTACAAGTTACAACGAAATGCAGTTAGCATCCAACCAGAAGTGCAAATAGAGGGCAGAAAATGTACAAGTATTAAGTATTTGTATATTACCAGTGGAATGTGTAGATGAGGAATACTAAATGTGCTATAAGACAAATAAAGGAGGGCAGAAATTTTACAAATATTAGGTATAGTGTATGTTACAAGTGGGATAATAGTTGTTCGGGTACAAATGGCAATTTCTAAATGGCATTCAAGATGTGCAAACGAGGCAAATGAAGGAGTGATGTAGTAAGGTAGCATGTGCACCCGAGATGCAGAGATAGAGGCAATAAGGTCCCGAGGTAGACATGCCTGTGTAACAACGGTAAAAATGCAGGCACAATGGCAACTGGAAATGTGCAAAGAGGAAAATTGAATGTTTAAGGTACATGTGCAACTGAAATGCAGGGAGAGCAGCGGTGAGGTTCCTGAGGTAGACACTTACCTTTAACAACTGAAAACTTCCATTATCAGACTTTGCAAGGCAGTGTCAGAGTAGTACAAGGGAGTAGTGCAAAGGCGGGAGTGGTAAGTGATGGGTCACAGAGTTCACAGAGTTCTCTGGGTCACAGAGTTCAGCAGGGTTACAGTAGATGGGAAGAAACTGTTCCTGAGCCTGCAGGTGCGGGACTGAAGAGACCTGTGCCGCCTGCCTGATGGAATTGTGCAGCAGTAAAATTTCACAAGGATCTTTGTGTACAGGCGTCCTTTCTTTGTGTTAAGGGCCAGGTTGTTGTCAGTGCACCATGCTGCCAGGCACTTGACCTCCTCCCTGTAGGCTGACTTGTCGTTGTCACTAATCAGTCCTACCACCATGGTGTCATCTGCAAACTTGACGATGGTGTTGAAGCTGTGTACAGGAACACAGTCATGGGTGAAGAAGGAGTACCGGGGGGGAGCTCAACACACAGCCTTGTGGAACACCAGTGTTCAGGATCAGCGTGGAGGAGGTGAGGTTGTCTGACAGAATGGGGTCTGTTGGTTAGGAAGTCCAAAGTTCAGTTGAAGAGAGAGGGGCTGATCCCCAGGTCATGGAGTTTGTTGACCAGCCTAGAGGAGATGACCGTGTTGAATGCTGTGCTAAAGTCTATGAATAGCATTCTCACATAGGTGTTGGCTTTGTCCAGGTGGGTTATGATTGTGGGGGTGAGTGCAACCGGTCGGTAGTCATTCAGGTTAGTTTCTTTTGGTAGGGTGATGATAAGCTGAATTTAATACAATTTTAATGCTAGAACTGAAGAAAAATTTGCCCACTTCGCTGATGTCATGCACGACCCTCAGTCACTCTGTCCTGCGGCCGTTACCATCCCCTAAACACTTCACCAGGCAAACTACAGAGACTAAACTGAACACTTCACCAGGCAAACTACAGAGACTAAACTGAACACTTCACCAGGCAAACGACAGACTAAACTGAACACTTCACCAGGCAAACTACAGAGACTAAACTGAACACTTCACCAGGCAAACTACAGAGACTAAACTGAACACTTCACCAGGCAAACGACTGAGACTAAACTGAACACTTCACAAGGCAAACGACTGAGGCTAAACTGAACACTTCACCAGGCAAACTACTGAGGTTAAACTGCGAGGTGCAAAAATACTATATAACCTCAAAAACAGGATGACCTAAAAAAAAATACCACAAAGGACATGGGGGGGGGGCACAATATGTATAAAAAGGTCTGTAATTCTCATACGGTTCACGGTTTATGGATGTAACCACTCTCACATTCAAGCTGACAGTCTGCACTTTAACCTCCTAGTGATTGTTTCAAATCTAGTGTGCTGGAGAACTGAGCTAAAACAACAAAATGGGTATCACTGCACAGATACTTACGGACTACAGTGTAGATAACACAGTGGTACTGCAGCATCAGGGAATTTGTTGGGTGTGTGTGTGCGTGTGCGTGTGTTGGGGGGTATACAGGGTGACTTTAACCTCCTTACACTTGACTCACTGTTTTCACCTCACTTTTTCACCCCTTTGCTTATTCGACCTCAACCTTACCCAGTCACCTCCTCCAGCTCACTACGCAATGCGCTTGACCTCATCTTCACTAGGGGTTGTCCGCCTACTAATCTCACTGTCAACCCCCCTTCTGGTCTCTGACTCCTAATTGTTTTTCTCTCCCTCTCCTTCTACCCTACCCACATGGTCATGCACCTCTCTCTCCAACTACTCCCTCCTCTTCCATCTTATCATCTCTCCCTTCTGCTAAATTCTAATGCCTCATGACTCTTCGACCTGTGTCTTTGACCCTATTCTCCTCCCTTAGCACCTCCTTTGATTCTCACAGTCCTCTTTCCTCCTGGCTGACTTGACCTTCCCCTCCTGCTCTGTGGCTGTGACTCACTGCCTTCTCACAGAATGGAAATGCAGCAGAACAAAAATGGTGGAACACTAACCCGAGGAGCCATCTTCCTTCCCCTGACAAGAAAGCTCCCCTTCTAGTCAGTGAGATTGCCTAGATCGCCTACTTTTCCTACAGCTTGACTTGTTGCCTGTGCGTTCAACCGCAAATTTATGTTATGTCTTCAAGTTCCCCGTGTTAATTGTTTTTACGCTTCATCAGTTGTGATGTGTTAGCTTAGCCAAGAGCCTGCAATGTGCATGGGAGAGATAGTACTGCTTTGTGTCTAAAGCGAGTATAAGGAGATTACAAGTCAATACAAACTGTTAGATGGACCAGTGAGAAAGTTAAAATTATGTCAGTCACTCTGATTCATTTTATAGAAAAATATTATTTGAAACATTAACTGCACATACCTACTGATCATCTTTGCTTGTTTTCATGGTAGTACTAATAAAACAATATAAAAGCACTAGTAAAAATTTTACATACTGCCTGTTTAAGTTACATGCAGTCTACATGTAGTGGTCTACTGTAGCTGTTGCTGATGTTCAGTACCAGTCAAAGGTTTGGACTCACTAGCCCAATCAAGTAAATTGCTTCACTCTCCAGGAACCCCAATGATGGAACCTGCTTCCCCTAGAAGCAAGCACTCTCCATTTTCCCAAAAGTACCTTTTTTAAGAATATCTAATATAACTCCACAGCCTGTCCCCCCACCTCCCCCAGCTAGTGCTTAATATTTATAAAACATTTTTCTTCCTTCTAGAACTGTCTTTGGCAGGAAGATGTACTGGGTTGTGTTGTGGTGCTTGTTATTTTAAAAGACAAGTGTCTACAAGTGGAATAGCACAAACAATTAACTGTTGACTCTAGGTAGCCTTAGCAGCTAACTGGATTACAGCTTGCTAATGTTATATGAAGTGTGTTTCGGAATTCCCACTTTTATATAGCATATTCTGCACTGGGTATAACAATAACTGAGCAAAAAAGCAATTTTCTTTGTGTCCTAGACTATTGGCGTGAGATGGCATTATACAGGTAGCTTACTATCTATGAGGTAGCTTGCTTCTTAGATTGATGTATATGTTACCTTTCGAGGATGAATATTCCTCATTTGAACAGACACTATTAGATTTTTTTTCTTTGGGAATAATTCTACGGAGTGTGAATACACAGATAGTAAAAAAAAAAAAAAACATTGAATGGAAGTACTCCATTCAAAATAACATATTTTACCAATGTCCTTCAGAATCGAATTAGTAATTTTCTACTTTTGTGTGGTGGAAATCTTTTCAATAGCCACTTTAATGTTTATTTAAATATTAAACATGAACTGTAAGTTGCTCTGGATAAGAGCGTCTGCTAATAAAATAAGATCTGAAAATATAAACAGCAATTCAAGTTTCTCATCCAATGGTGACATGGAAAAATTCCATGCTTAGCTACAACTTTGCCCAATGTCATTGTCAGAGGCTGTGATAGGTTGTAGGCATAGCAAGATCAGACATTTTATCAACGGAAAATCTCGTCCCTGTAAGTCATAATCGGCAATTAACCGTTATGGCCCCACCTAGAGCTGTAATTGGATGAGTCAACACTTTCCTCTCCAGGGTCTCTCTGCTTGTTAATGGGTCCTTGGTCTTACGATAAGAATGTGTGCAATGTTATTTTGTAACAGTTATCCAATCTTAACAGATATGAAAAATTATAGCAGGTTAATGCTAAAACAGGCAGTTGTGTAACTGAAAGTGTATTGTAAATTTCTCTGCCAGTAATTTAAACATCAGTCAACATGCCCTTGAGCAAGCGCCTGGCCCTGATCTCACTCTCTGAAAGTAGGGATATGGAAAAGAAAATGTCTAATTCACACCTATAATTAACATGTGAAACAGGACAAACATAAGCACCATAGTATTGTACTTACTATACCTACTATATCTTATCTCTCATTTCATCCAATGCCTAATTAGTAGGCCTGATGAAGTGTCAAAGGTATGAAGGGCAAATACAACACCAAGTATTCAATACTAACTTGTCAGACCCTGTCTGACCCCTCTCCAACTCACTGCATTCCCTGCCATTTCCCTGTACTCTCAAAACATAATCTTCCAAAAACAGAACAAATAAATTATGTTACTCTAAACCTCCTTTCCTTTCGTTCAAAACCATAATGAATCACAGAATGTCCCCCCTGAGAGCTGCAGCTGGGAGGAATAAATACCTCCCTGTAAATACCAGTGTGGGCCACATGCCTCCCAAACTGGCACAGGCCATTATTTACAGACTGTGTTTGTTTACATACACTTACTGGATGGTTCAACTGAAAGCCTTTTTGGCTGCCTAATTGATTTTCCCCCCTTCTAGCGGAGTTCCGATACTAATTTTGACTGGCAATTAAACCATCAGACATACTCGTGGACAACCAATGCAAAGAGTGCCCAGCCTGTCAATCAAATGCTCAGTGGCAAGGCCGTAGCCATGGAGTCAACATTTGGGGGGATCAAAATTTAGCCGGGGGTCTGGGGGTCCCCCAAGAAAAACATTCAGAATTGTTTTAAATATTTATAAGACTCTTAACCATCAATATTTACACAATATGATATCACCGTGTTGGTATTGTTCCTAAAACATCATAATTAATGTTTCTCCAGGACCATCATTGCAACTGACCTGTAGTTAGTTGGTTACCCCAGTCCAAAGACAGAATATTCCCTTGCCCCACACCCTTTGACCTAACTCTAACCTCAGAGACACCTGCGCCTAACCCTAACCTTAGTGGTACCTGTGCCAACATTAATTATGATGTTGTCGGAACAACACCAACATGGCAATATCAGATCGGTCATCAATATTTGCTCCTTTTCTCACTCACCTCCATGTCACCTGCTCTCCCTGCCCTGTTGGCATCCTCATACCCTCTCTCTCCCTCTCTTTCTTTACTCTGAACGCACCAGAGTGAACATGAAAGAAATATCAGTAAACAAGTTTCTTGCCATGATGTTCAGGAATGGATTACTAACCATTTCTGATCTGAATGGCAATGCTTATTATATAAATAAACATTGACTTGCCTTTTGTGCTACTGCATACTTCTATCATCTGACTGGTACTAATTTTCTCACTGCTCTCAACTTTTCTTTTCTGAGGCTGCCCAAAAAAAACTGATGAATGTCACTGCCTCCCTTCCTCTTGTTCATGATGACACTCACTGTGAATGAAAGCTGACTAATAAAACTGCTTGCACTTTAATCAAACAAACTAATAATGCTATTTATCATAAGCAAATACAGCTATACAGTATACTATACGAATATGCAATCAATGAAAACGACTACTGTCTGCACAAATAACACATGCAGCGCAACATAAATGATTGACACTACTCTGACTTCACGTGGGCTTTCTGATATTTCTAACAAAATCATTAATGTAAGACATTAACGTTAGTTGAATACGCACATGAGCACCGTTGTGATGGTTGATTGATTAGCACTCGCAAATCGGCCCATTTTCACCAAAAACTTGTGTTTACGCTCCATGCAATTACTGACGCTTTTTGCAAACAATTATTTATTTTCACAGTTACAGTTCCAGCGCAAAATAACGTGTTGATGTTAAAACTATCACAATCGACAGGAAGATATACGTAACACTCATATTCCATTTTAGTTTTCCACTTTTTAATACATTTGAAAGTAATAAGAGAGTACAGGTTTCCTCATAGATTGTACCTACCAACAGCAAACGACCGACAGCTTCTGCTGGGGTACGGCAACAACACTTGGACAAACCACACGCAGAACTGTAGTAAACCGCAAAACTAGAACCGGTAGTAATAATAATGGCAATATGTTAAGTTTAGTTATGATTATGTTTACATTTGCGATGTGTCCCCCCAATATATATTGTAATTACGGCCTTGCTCAGTGGTACAAAGACAGATGGTGTCATCAGTGACACAGCAATTGGGTTATTTTCTTTTGTGCTTGAGGTCAAGCAATGAGATTGTTGTCATGAACAAAAGGTCTACAGTAAAATGCATGTTCTTCTACGGAAGGTTTGGCTTTCCATCAGCTCCAATCACAGCTGCCCAGTGTAGACATTAGACAATAGAGCTTTTATTCTGTAAGAGCAAATGCCTACTGTACACTAAAGATATTCACTACGAATACCATATAGTGTCTGAGGTCACAGAGGAGGCAAAGATAAACCATGTTATTTCTGGTAGTAATGCATTTAGTTAAATGAACCATTGCAAGTTAAGCTCTCACAGGTCTCAGGCTATTTAATTCCAGTTTTATCACAGCATGTAGACCCATTCTAGAGGCTCTAAATGCAAAGAACGATAATGTAGCAAGATAGGCAAAAACAACCATGCACTCTATACAACTTGAGCCCAGGCAAGTGATACAGCCCAGGCAAGTGATAAGAAGCCCAGGCAAGTGATACACTTATCCATACCTAATTGAGTATGCACATCCTTAAATATGTGTCTCACATATTTCCTCACATCTTCAAATAAAACCCTTTACTGGCTTGGCAGGAGTTCAAGTCCAGCAAATGTAGGAAGTATACCAACATTCCATTTCAAATGAAAATATTCTGCAATGTTTTTAAATACGGACATTTTGATCAGCTGAAATTGAAATGGCTTATTTGAATACACCTTTTTGTGCTTAAAAGGACTATTGAGGTCAATAGAAATGTATCGCTTCTGACTGAATTAAACATGCTGCTGTATGGGGGAGCTTCTCATGTTTAACTCGAATGACTGGGATTCCCCTTGAGGAGGTTTTGACTGGTGTCGCTTCACTTTGTAGGTGTTCCAGCTCTTTATGAACATACAAACAAAGAGGGTTGAGATATAGAGCGTCCATTCACTGACCAGACCCTACAGCAGCATAGTGTGACACATGGGAGCATAAAATTTCACTCTATTGTAAGGGTTTTGGATTGTAGGGTGGGACTCAAACTAAGGGCGTAAGGTTTCTGATACCTCATTAGATCTTTAATCCAGGAACTACTAGGTTCTACTTGTATTCATGCTGGCTCATCTGTCTTTCAGGCGATGGTGGGAGATTTTCCTGGGGTTATCGGCTTAAATTAGCCAGAGATCAAACAGGCATGATTTGACATTTTTAAGACACTTGATAGTCAGGAGGTAATCTTGCTTGGAATACCACCTGACAATTGTAACGTGAATGATGTTAAATAGATTACTTCATAGAAAATGGATGAATAGTAATTGAATTGCCTATTTATAAACTTCTAAGCCAGTTGTTTCGATGAAAACCATCAACGCGCAGCAGTCTGACTGACTGATGTCGATTTCATTGGCACAAAACTTGAAAGATGAATATTATTGTATAACAATGAGAGAATAGAAGACTCCTGATGACATAGAACTGATCTAATAAAACCCTCCTTAAGATATCCAGACAGATGTGTTGTGTCCACCTGAGGACAGGCATTAGAGTGTGTGCTGTGGGCGGAGGGATCCAATAAAAACCCCAGCCATTGACAGCCTTTTGAAAAAAAGGCACCATGGGAAAACAAAAGCATGACTCTTCCTCGCAGTCCCTGAGTCTTAAAAAGCCAACAAGTAAATGCTTAATAGATCCATCATAACATTTTAAGAGCCGGCCTAATCTCCTGGAACACTGCAGGAAAGGGTGTTAAATTGGGGAAAAAATTGCTGACAATTACTCACTTGCTACCCAGCACACCAGCAGCATGGAGAATTAGGAGTGAGCTAGGCAGGGGCAAGGGAGCAGGGAACAAGTAAATCTACGTACATACAAACAATACCTGAGAGAACATTAGAGGCACAGGCTAAATATAAAGACGTAAATAGGGTAACAAATAAACCACTGACAAAGGGCCCACCTTCGGCCGACGCAATTGCCTTTACCCAGTGTGAAAAGAGAAAGAGGGTTTGTGCGTATGTGTGTGAGAGAGCGAGAAAGAGGGAGAGTGAGAGAGGGAGAGAGTGAGAGGAAAGAGAGAGGGAGAGAGTGAGAGGAAAGAGAGAGGGAGAGAGTGAGAGGACAGAGAGAGGGAGAGAGTGAGAGGAAAGAGAGAGGGAGAGAGTGAGAGGACAGAGAGAGGGAGAGAGTGAGAGGAAAGAGAGAGGGAAAGAGAGGGAGAGGAAAGAGAGAGGGAGAGAGAGCGAGGGGGGGGGTGAGGGGAAAGAGAGATAGAGAGAGGGAGAGACAGTTGGGTGAGTACATGCCAGCTGACTGGATTTACTGGAAGTACAAGTGCATGCTGAGGTAGATGGAATAAAAACATGGTCTTTTGAAAATTCATATAGATAAGGTGAGAACATCCTGTTTCGTTGTGATACAAAGGGATGCTTTGGGTTGAAGATAATGTTCTGAGACAAGTAGGAGGGAGAAGGACAGGGTAGAGTAGATGCTGGTTTAATTCAATCTGCCTCAGAATTCATTGGAAGCTGAGTGTTTGTCACCAGCATACATTTAGATGTGGGTGCACTCATAAATACACACACACACACACACACACACAGATATGTACCAACTGGCAACATTTGCAGTACCTTGCCCTATAGTTTCCTAACAGTTCAGCCAACATCACACAACAGGCTGAGCACACCCCCTTTTCCTGATTTTCCAGTCTAACCCTGAGTCATTTCCCACACCATGTCCTTTGTATCACAGCTCTAATCAGAATAGATGATTGATGTTCATGTTATCTGGCAGACACAGACCCTTTCTGAGGATGGAGTTGCCAGACACAATGCTGCGGTAAAGCCTATTGGTTTTATTGCTTTCCCTAAGAAATGTCAGTAGACGTTTTTCCAGGATTCAGTCATACATTTAATTTATGTTCATGGCAGCAGGAGGGCAATTAACAAGCCCCAAGCCCTCAAGGAACCTAGAGTTTGGCTAATGAAGGATATACTGTAGTTCATAAATTACATTTCAATATCTTACACAATTAATGGATTGTCTTTGAAACACATAGCCTGTGAATGACTAGACTGCAAAATGCATTCTAAGCCTTGCAGCTAAAAACTAAGCCCCCAGTCTTGGTTACCAGGTTACTGTAGTGAATTTACTCTCTGGTATGAGACTATGCCACAAATCACCCTGGCTGTAAGTCAACAGAACAGGCATGGAGCCAGGGGGTAAGAATACCAGCACCTTTATGAAATTTTTCCATATAGCAAGACTTATTGAATGCTCATTAGACTGTAACATTAGACCAGTGAATGTCTCAGTCAGGCTTTTAGCAACAACACTCCGTAAAAATTTACTTAACTGATCTAGTAATGTTTATTTAAAAAAGGTTTTTAAGAAAACAGCTATGATCTGACAAAGACATAAGTAAATCTTAGCAATGCACAAATGTGCATAATATGTTTGTGTTCTGGAATACAGTATGCAATTAAATAAACATACCAGCATGTCAATTCCAAAAAACAAAGTAAATGCTTGCTATAGTTGGGTTTAGGTTGGGTTTAGAATTTGTGTTAAGGGTTAGGGTCAGTGTTAGTATATTTTTAAATGTAATTGATTTTCTATAAAGTATCTGCTGATAAAGTATCTACTGATTTTCCAAATCAGGTGTTACCCTTCTGGACCTCTGAGTGGCTTTATTATAAGTAAAATATATAAAATAACACTATGTAACACAATTTTTCCTTTGTTCCTGGGTTGTAAGTGTTATTTCGTAATTACTTATGCCTAAAAAGTATAGAAAATGGCTGTTATTCCCCACAAACTTTGCTTTTGTGAACAGGACAGTGATATTTTGAAATGTACCTATTTCCAATGAGTAAACAGGGGAATCGGTGTCTTTATGTCCACAAAGTCAGAAAAAAACATATGAATCCAAATGAACATGCATTTATACTAAAGTAATACAAAAAATACTATAAAAGATTTAGAAGTGAGTAGTTTTTCGAGATTTACGATTATACTGTAAATTCACTTTCACGAATCAGCCCCCAAATGTAGTCTCCCATCATGTTCTTGTTATACTGTCCTTGGTAGCGGCGTTCAAAGTCCAGTATATCCTGGTGGAAGCGCTTGCCTTGATCTTCCGAGTACGCTCCCATGTTCTTCTTGAATTTATCAAGATGAGCATCAAGGATATGGACTTTGAGGGACATTCTACAGCCCATTGTGCCGTAGTTCTTCACCAGAGTCTCAACCCGCTCCACACAGTTTTCGGCCTTGGGATTACCCAGAATGCCCCGAACCACTGCGACAAAGCTATTCCAAGCCACTTTCTCCTTACTAGTGAGCTTCTTGGGGAATTCATTGCACTCCAGGATCTCCTTTATTTGTGGTCCGACGAAGACACCGGCTTTAACCTTTGCCTCAGACAGCTTAGGGAAGAAGACACCGGCTTTGACCTTTGCCTCAGACAGCTTATGGAAGAAGACACCGGCTTTGACCTTTGCCTCAGACAGCTTAGGGAAGAAGACACCGACTTTGACCTTTGCCTCAGACAGCTTACGGAAGAAGACACCGGCTTTGACCTTTGCCTCAGACAGCTTACGGAAGAAGACACCGGCTTTGACCTTTGCCTCAGACAGCTTAAGGAAGAAGTCTTGAAGGTACTTGAAGGCTGCTGACTCCTTATCTAGAGCGCTGACATATTGTTTCGTAAGGCCCAATTTGATGTGCAGTGGTGACATCAGCACCTTCCGGGGGGGTCCAGCAGCGGCTCCCACCTGACGTTGTTGCTCCCCACAGAGAACTTGGTCCGCTGTGGCCAGTCTGGTCTGTGGTAGTGCGCCTTGATGTCCCTGCAACACTAGTGAAACACGTTGAATTGAATTCAAGTCAGGGGATTGAATTCAGAATTCATCCTGATGCTGACATCAACAGTTATATCCTCAGTGGAGAAAAAAGTTAAGTCATTCCAGTTGCAGCAATATATGCCCTCACCAATACAATTACAATTACCAATTACACTTCCACCACTATGTTTCACAGATGAGGTGGTATACATCAGCACATTTTCCTTTATCCATCATTCTGGTACAGGTTAGTCTTCATCTCATCTGTCCATAAGACTTGGCTCCAGAACTTCACAAGCTCTTATGTTCCTGCACCCTGAAGTTCTGATAGTGTACTCTTCTGCATTTGGTACACTTTGACACATCTACACCTGCTTTCTGGAGAGTATTTTCTAATTTTTTCTGGCACTTATTTATTTTTTGTCATTATGATGAGCATTCTTTGGTCATCCACTGTAGAGATCGTCCTTGCCATTGCTGAGCTCACCATTCCATTCTTTTGTCTTCTGAATGTACCAAACCGTTGATTTTGGCACACCAAATATTTTTGTCTGTGTCTTATCAATCATTTCTAATTTATCTGCCTCATGAAGCTTCTTCGGTCCTCATGTTGTCAGACAAAAGCCACAGACCTCAATGCAAAGCCTAGAATCAAGGCTAAACATTGACAGCTCACACTTAATTATAAGAACACAATTGCATAATAAGACACAGCTGTGAGGCCAATAGTGTTTTTGGCACCCTGGTGGGGGGACTATGTACAAAACGACCTATAACTTCTAAATGCTTCATCCATTTATACACTGAAATCAAAGTAAAATTATTGAAGATTCCAGTTACTTAGGTAAGTTATTGTCTATTATTGTTAGTTTTGCAACCCTACACATAAAAATACTTTTGCTCTGATCTCCTTTGGCCTCTAAATCTAAATGGATATGGATGCCAGACATCACATGAACACACAACATGGCATTCAGCTTTGCTCTGTACCTTGTAGCCGTGCCAACGCACATAGCAGACTTCTTTCTGAGTGCTGTGCATGAACTTGGCTCGCACCTCAGTTTTTAGAGGTTTGCCCACACGAAACATTCTAATCATGCTCCTCTTTGTGAGAGACACTTGTGAGCTTCTCCAAGGATCTTATCTCACGAATGCCAGCAGTGATTAGTGATTAGTACAGTTGTGCAGGGGAACACAGGTTCTGATGACTCATAGCTATGTCCAATGCCTGTGCCATATAATTAGGTCAGTATAACACCATGCCAATTCATGCCAACATCCCAGTTCAGACATAACCTACAAAAGGCAGTGCCTAACAAAGAGCAATGGAGCTAATCTAACTTCAACTGAAGACAGATGTTTCACTTAGAATTAATTCCAGAGTTAACCCGCAATAAACAGTAAATGCATGCAGTATTTCATTCAGGCAATGTCAAAGATGTAACCATGCTGAAGCTGTCAAATTGCTTAGAGTCAGCTTTGGCTGGCACTGTTGAACAAGAAAAGGAACCAGGCATGCCTAGTTCAGCCAGCCCACGATTAGAAGGGATGAATGTTGTTGCCCTCACTGGATTCAAACCTAGATCTCCCATGTGAGAGGCTGTGTTTTTAACCACTACGCCACAAAGCTTTACGTATGCTGAGTGTCGGTATAGCGTCTCGACATTGGATCATTTTGTCATGCATTAACATCACGCCAAGTTTGAATATTTCGCTAGACACCATTAAGCAAACTGACTAACGTTTTTTATTGAGTTTATTGCCACTGACTAACGTTTCTTATTGAGGCTTTTGCCACTGGCCGTTTTAACAGCTTATTAGCCGGTAATAGGCTTACTAGTATCTAATAACTTACTACTTAGAATGCTCATAAGAATTCAGCAATTGTTAGCGAGACTGAAGATGAACTTTACACTGCCAAAGCTATTTCATTTCATGGTACAACAATGTTGGTTTTTCTTTCATTTGTGAATTACATTGAATGAATAATTATCAATAACTATGAATAACTATCAATATAGGTGATGATAACTGACTTTTTTGTCAAGTGAAAAGACAAGAGAATCATGGAAACCCCTACTCTTATACAGCGCAAGGGGATGTGATCTACTGTATATTACCCTAAAAAGCATGTACGGATGCGTACTTCAAAAATCCACCAGAAATAGTCAGAATATAACTGTAAATACGTTTATTTTAGGCTTATTATAACATAGCTTCTGAAGGCTGTATCCAGTGAAGTTTTTTCCTATCCTGAACAAATCCTAATGCATAATTTGCTTTGACTGCAGCGAGGTTCAAACACTGGTCCCCTGCGTGGGAGTCCGTGTCTCTAACCACTATGCTAATTAACAAGGGGTAGTCACTCAGTCTGTCACTCAGTCAGTCTGTCACTCAGTCAGTCTGTCAGTCTTTCACTCAGGCACTCAGTCAGTCAGGCACTTAGTCAGTCAGTC
>JACXGI010011233.1:0-25661 GCA_016801175.1 Esox masquinongy | reverse complement strand
TGTGTAGCCTACAGAACTAGACTGAGAGACCATTTAAAGGCCTTTGCAGGTGTTTTGAGTTAATTAGCTGATTAGAGTGTGGCACCAGGTGTCTTCAATATTGAACCTTTTCACAATATTCTAATTTTCTGAGATACTGAATTTGGGGTTTTCATTAGTTGTCAGTTATAATCATCAAAATTAAAAGGAATGAACACTTCAAATATATCAGTCTGTGTGGAATGAATGTATACATTTTGCAAGTTTCACTTTTTGAATGGAATTACTGAAATAAATCAACTTTTTGATGATATTCTAATTATATGACCAGCACCTGTATACAAGCAGAAATGACAAGTAGGCATCTGTAGTTAATGTTTTAAGTTAATGATTAAAATGATTGTTTTCTGCAAAATTGATCCGAATGCCTGAGATATTCCCCATTTGCACCTTCTTACTGGTCACTATCAACTTGCAGTGACTTGTAATCTACTTATGCTGGCTTTAGACACTCACAGTATTATGCTTCCTACACTAAACCGCCCTGGACTAATTAGTACTATTCTGGTCTCGTTCGGTAAGGGAAGAAGAGGAGGAGACATGTTGTTTTATTGTTTAGAGGAAGGATTCTACATAGTGCCTCTTTAATCTGTGAATGAGGAGTATGTAGTTTACATTGTCAAATATGTGTCTATATTGTTGAAACCTGTAGAGAATATTCTGGTCTTGTTAAACTGTTACTCAGACAACCATGTATTTATTGTAGGCCTCTCACCATCCAGGGCTGTAAAAAACACAAATCAAGCTCTTTCTCATAACAAAACCTATTTAGAAAATAAGAAAGGAAATTCCACTGTGTGTAGGAGGACAGGCTAAAAATATTTTCCTGGAAGTACAATCAACATTTATTAGGCCAAGCTGTCCATCTTTGCATTGCTATTTCAGTTCCCACTTTTAGCTTATCCTAAATTAATTCTAGGAAAATTCTTGCAAAAATAATTTTCCCTTCCAAAAAAAACATTACAAGCAATCTGATATACAGTATCTCACAGAAGTGAGTACGCCCCTCACATTTTTGCAAATATTTGATTATATCTTTTCATGTGACAACACTGAGGAAATGTCACTTTGCTACAAAATAAGGTAGTGAGTATACAGCTTGTATAACACTGTAAATTTGCTGTCCCCTCAAAATAACACAACATACAGCCATTAATGTCTAAACCGCTTGCAACAAAAGTGAGTACACCCCTAAGTGAAAATGTTCAAATTGGGCCCAATTAGCCATTTTCCCTCCCTGGTGTCATGTGACTCATTAGTGTTACAAGATCTCAGGTGTGAATGGGGAGCAGGTGTTTTAAATTTGGTGTTATCGCTCTCACACGCCCTCATACTGGTAACTGGAAGTTCAACTTGGCACTTAATGGCAAAGAACTCTCTGAGGATCTGAAAAAAAGAATTGTAGCTCTACATAAAGGTGGCCTAGGCTATAAGAAGGTTGCCAAGACCCTGAAACTGAGCTGCAGCACGGTGTCCAAGACCATACAGCGGTTTAACAGGACAGGTTCCACTCAGAACAGGCCTCGCCATGGTCGTCCAAAGAAGTTGAGTGCACATGCTCAGCGTCATATCCAGAGGTTGTCTTTGGGAAATAGACATATGAGTGCTGCCAGCATTGCTGCAGAGGTTGAAGGGGTGGGGGGTCAGCCTGTCAGTGCTCAGACCATACGCCACACACTGCATCACATTGGTCTGCATGGCTGTCGTCCCAGAAGGAAGCCTCTTCTAAAGATGATGCACAAGAAAGCCCGCAAGCAGTTTGCTGAAGACAAGCAGACTAAGGACATGGATTACTGGAACCATGTCCTGTGTCTGATGAGACCAAGATGAACTTATTTGGTTCAGATGGTGTCAAGCGTGTGTGGCGGCAACCAGGTGAGGTGTACAAAGACAAGTGTGTTTTGCCTACAGTCAAGCATGGTGGTGGGAGTGTCATGGTCTGGGGCTGCATGAGTGCTGCCGGCACTGGGGATCTACAGTTCATTGAGGGAACCATGAATGCCAACATGTACTGTGACATACTGAAGCAGAGCATGATCCCCTCCCTTCGGAGACTGGGCCGCAGGGCAGTATTCCAACATGATAACGACCCCAAACACACCTCCAAGACGACCACTGCCTTGCTAAAGAATCTGAGGGTATACCCCAGACCGAAACCCTATTGAGCATCTGTGGGGCATCCTCAAACGGAAGGTGGAGGTGCGCAAGGTCTCTAACATCCACCAGCTCTGTGATGTTGTCATGGAGGAGTGGAAGAGAACTCCAGTGGCAACCTGTGAAGCTCTGGTGAACTCCATGCCCAAGAGGGTTAAGGCAGTGCTGGAAAATAATGGTGGCCACACAAAATATTGACACTTTGGGCCCAATTTGGACATTTTCACTTAGGGGTGTACTCACTTTTGTTGCCAGCAGTTTAGACATTAATGGCTGTGTGTTATGTTATTTTGAGGGGACAGCAAATTTACACAGTAATACAAGCTGTACACTCACTACTTTACATTGTAGCAAAGTGTCATTTCTCCAGTGTTGTCACATGAAAAGATATACTCAAATATTTACAAAAATGTGAGGGGTGTACTCACTTTTGTGAGATACTGTATGTCAAAGATAAATGAAACTGTTTCCTATATACTGTAGGAAACAACATTTTAATTTTAACACTTCAAAAAGCCTGCTGATATTAGAGATAGCGACCAAGGATACACAGAGCTGAGGTCTTTGATATTAGAGATTGTGACCAAGGATACACAGAGCTGAGGTCTTTGATATTAGAGATTGTGACCAAGGATACACAGAGCTGAGGTCTTTGATATTAGAGATAATGACCAAGGATACACAGAGCTGAGGTCTTTGATATTAGAGATAATGACCAAGGATACACAGAGCTGAGGTCTTTGATATTAGAGATAGTGACCAAGGATACACAGAGCTGAGGTCACTGATATTAACGATAGTGACTAAGGATACACAGAGCTGAGGTCACTGATATTAGAGATGGTGACCAAGGATACACAGAGCTGAGGTCTTTGATATTAGAGATAGTGACCAAGGATACACAGAGCTGAGGTCTTTGATATTAGCGATGGTGACCAAAGGTACACAGAGCTGATGTCTTTGATATTAGCGATAGTGACCAAGGATACACAGAGCTGAGGTCTTTGATATTAGAGATAGTGACCAAGGATACACAGAGCTGAGGTCTTTGATATTAGAGATAATGACCAAGGATACACAGAGCTGAGGTCTTTGATATTAGCGATAGTGACCAAGGATACACAGAGCTGAGGTCTGACACTATACTTACCGTGATGGTCTGTAAATGCTCGACTCATTACTAAGACACCAAGTGTAACAGACAGGTAGCTTTTCAGACAAATGCATTTTGCATCATCAAGAGGACTACTGCATTAAAACGGGCAAATCGAACAATAACAAACCAGCCATCTTATTACTGTTTTAGTAAGCAGCTGAGAAATGTTCATAGACAGACCTATTGAGACGAGGACTAACGGTCCATGATATCTCAAATGAATGTATACAGTGTTTAAGTAAAATTAGCATATACTGTATTTTAGGTAATGATGGGGCACAACAATTATTATTAATCAAATTAAATTACAATATTTTAAATTACAATATTTAAGAATCACTCATTGCTATTAGTTTCCCATTTAAGTTTACTTCCTCAAAACCGTTCTCTTTGTGATTAGATTAGATCAGAGACAGAACTTTCTAGATAGATAAAGGCGATTTTCTAAAGGGAATCAAAATCTTTCTTGGTGAGTTTGAAAGAGACCCGACAGGCAAATTGTTCTGCCGAATAAACACTTACCAGCTGAACAGAAGCATTTGCAACTCAAAGTGGAGCTGTTTTCCTGAGGGTTTATTTCTGGGAGGGACATACAAATATGAAAGAAATGCCCTGTTCAAGAGGTGAGGGAAAATGACACTAGTGGAAGAAACTTGTGTAGAGGGCACTGTCCATTGTCCTTGCGGTACAATCATTATAGTGAGTCCTGGAACATAAGGACCACATGTGCTCTAATGGTTGAATAAATCACATTGTTGGGAACCTGTTAATTTGCTATAATTTACTAACCAACCAAGGAATCAGAGGCTCCTAACCATTTTCCCCACGGCCTCTGTTTTCACATTTGTTAGCTTATATTACATACACATACTGTATGCATATAACATGCTGTTGTTTACTTTAAAGGAGCTATCTTAAAGTAGAATTTCCTGCAATTCCACGTACAACCTGTTTCCAAAAAAGTTGGGACGCTGCATCCCAAATTTTTTGAAATGTGTTGCTGGCATGAAATTCAAAGTGGGTGTATATTTTCCAAGAAACAATAAAGTGTCTCCGTTTCAACATTTGATATGTTGTCTTCATACTATTTTCTATTGAATATAGGGTTTAACTGATTTGCACCTCATTGCATTCTGTTCTTATTTACATTTGATGCAACGTCCCAACTCTTTGGGAAACGGGGTAGTAGATTTATCCACCCTCATGACATATTTTAGGTGGGATCCTACTAATTATAATAATAAACCAAAATTCCCAAAATGTAAATTTGTTGAGTAGTTTAATAGTAATTGACTTCATATGAAACCTTAATTTGATTATAGATTTTCTTTTTTACAGAAAGTAATTTGAATAATTGATGGAAACAGTCACACTTTATATACAAGTATTACTCAAGTACAATTTCTTTGACTCCTTGACATTAGAGTGTTTAGCACAGAATCTGAATATGATAGATACAAACCAAATATACAGTATTTCCATGTGCATCAACGTGCCATTATATTCTGACATTACAGCTGGTTTCTAACCTAAATCCTGCGCTTTTCACCCCTCAAATCAAGGAAGATTCCCCACCTCCCCCTAAGATGTGAACCCCTACTGTAACGGCCGGCCTTTGCCGTGCCGGTCATTATGCTTCTATGTTCGACGCCTTTCTGTTCTAGTGTCTTGGTTTCTATGTTCAGTTTGGTTCCCCTTGGTTTATTGGTTTCACCTGTCTTGTTTAGCCTGGTCACCTTTTCCTCGTTAACCCCTTGTTTAGTAACTATTTAAGTTCCTCCTGCCCCTGTGTTTCTTGTTGGTCATTGTTGCTGTCGATCTTGCCTGCTCCTTGTTACTCGTATCATTACCATTTTGAGCCTTTTGTTTTCACCAAGTCCATATATCAAAGACCTTTTGTTCAAGCAACCTCTGCACCTGTGTCCTGCACCCTGACGATTGTGACACCCCCTACCTATGATTGCAATTTAACTGTTTAGTCCTTTCACCAGATGTGGAATAAATATATAAAACACTTCTCATTACAGTAATTGAGTAGTTTTCTAACTGCTTGCTTATCAGTAACTTTACTTTTTACAAAACTGAAGAAAAGGCCATCTTAATTGGTCCACGTTAGCCAACCTACCTATTAAAGACAGCCTTTTATTCTGTTTTGTAAAATAACCTAAAGAAGGTCCTTCCAACCAAAACATTGTTCCTATTGAATCTTATTAAATCTTTATGATATTGCAAGTGACATAGACAGTGTGTGGCAGTTTTTTGTTCTACTTAATATGTTTTGTATTTCACTACATTTTAAACCAGTGTTTCTCAACCCTGCTCCTGGACACCCCTCTGCCCTGCATGTTTTAGATCTCTCCCTGCCCTAACATACCTGATGTAGCTCATGAAGGACTTGATAATGCGCCCAGGAGCAGAGTTGAGAAACACTGTTTTAAACCATTGGACTACACATAATGGTAGATCATGATGGCATGGAAAGTTAGAGTCACCAAGCAATCAAATCACTTATCACACACTGAAACTAAAGAGGAAAATAAAATGAAACTGTGCAGTCAAACTGATCGCTAAAAGGAAAAAATGTTGTAGCTAGCCAGAGTAGCTGTCTAATTTGAGATTTGTTGTGAAAGAAAGAAAACTTTTTTTTTCATCATTTGTAGATAAACAATGGGGCAGTGAGTCACACTTAGGAGAGTTAAGAGACAATCCAAAACTGACAAGATATACTCTCAATCTTCTATAGAAATGGCAGTGCCTAGTTTGTTCTCAAAATTTTCCTTGATGGCATAGATGAGATACACAGATGAGTACATTTGCACATTTTAACGCATCTGTCAAAACGGTGTAGCATTTTCTAAGGCAGGCATAGGGCTAACATCGGGTTGGTTTTGCAGACACAGAATAAACCTAGTCCTGGACTGAAATGGAAAAATCAAAAGACAATCTATGTCCACCCTCAGTGTCTAATCTGTAGGTACCTGAACATTTCTTTGAAGGACTTGTGTTTCCCTCAGAAAATCAAAGACTTGAGACATTAGACTATATTATTGTGTAAACTATTGTGCAGATATCCCTAGCTGGTGAAGCTACCGTCCAAGGTAGCGTGTGCCACATTTTCGATTGAGCCGCCACCCAGAGTTTTTCAAGTGCTAAGACATTTCTGTATCAAGTTCTTTGCAATGCACACGCATATCTCCAGATTTTCCTGCGACTGGTCACAATGCTGCGTGGTACGTCTCGAACATGCCCGTGTAAATTCAAGTGCTTTGGAAATGATTATGCAAACTATGATATGTCAATCTAGCGTTTAATTCTCTCTCTCAGAAAGTAAAAAAGCCCAAAGGTGGCAAATGCTCCATTGTTTAGATCCCTATACTGTAGCAGGGGCATTCAACTCTTATTCTGTAGGTTCCACAAGTGATTTCTTTGATCATGAATGAACATTTTGAGATAGAAGAGTCTACATTCATGGCCTTTTTGCCCCTAACAGGCTAATATTTACTCAAAAAGATGTTCTAAATTCTGAAAAAGTATATTTTTTGCAAGAGATAAAAAAAGTCGTTGAGGTTGTTTTTAATACCAGGGCGCCATTTCACCGGCTGATTTTAATCTAGAACACTGTGTCATGGAAGTCCTGACTTTAAAACATATCCTCATTTCTGAGAAAGCATTGCTATTTCTTCAGAGAGTGCACTGCCATATCAACTCTATTTGTTATGCTTTCATACCCAGCAATAGTCATTCAGAGAGCGACTGGGAGCTACAGGCAGAGTCAGGATTCAGGTGGTTTTGGGACCATCAGGGGAAACTTTTCATAAGTGGTGACTCATTGCTCTCTCCCTCACGGTCTTCTCACAACCTCCCAACCTCCCACACTCCAGTGTCTATCTTTGTATTTCTCCATATATGAACTGTTTATCCTCAGTATTCTCTTAGACCAGGGGGTAATATTCACAATCTGCCTTCTCCGCTGTCATTCTAATGCATTAGCAGACTAGCCTGGGGATTTAAAAAAGGAATATTAATAACTGATTCTATTTGAAAAGATACCAAGTCGCCAAGTTTGATTTCAGGCTCTGGAGTTTGCAGAGTAATTGGCACAATTTCAACAAAGACATTAATTTGGTTTCCAATTTACTATAACAAGTCATCTTTTTATCAAAATCCCACAGCCTAATGCTCTGAAGGTCTTAAGCAGGGTTGGAGTTCTTTCTGGTTAGCAATCAACTCATGGATTTATAGAAATTCATGAAGGAATAGAACTGGAATTGATCTCTAGGTGACCCTGGTAACAAGGATCTTATGACATTCAGTCACACTGCCAAAATTAATGTCACTATTGATAAAGATTAGCAAAACAGCGGCATTTAACAAACCAAGTAATCAGCTACATTGTAATTTTACAGCATGTGTCATACATACAGCTCCGGAAAAAATTAAGAGACCACTGCACCTTTTTCTTTCTTTTCCAAAAAAGTCGAAAAGGAAGGTTTTGAGTGAGGAACAGAAGGGTTAAAATTAAGAGACCACTGCAAATTGAACGCTTCTGTTCCTCACTCAAAACTTTCCTTTTCAACTTTTTTGGAAAGGACAGAAAAAGGTGCAGTGGTCTCTTCATTTTTTCCAGAGCTGTATATAGGTAATTCAAGGGAATCACCTCCAGTTATAAATGTATTTCTGCCTAAAGTGCCAGAAAATTGCCACCCTTGTATTCAGTACTTTGTGCACCCTCTTCTTGAAAGGTTAATGGTAGTCAATCTTTTTCTAAATTTCCTAAAACAGATCAGAGAATACATTGGAAATGATCGTTGACCATTCCTCCATACAGAATCTATTTTTCATTGGGATTCAAATCCAGAGACTGAGATGGCTTCATTACCTGATATTGACTAACTACCACCAATAGATGCTGCTACTCTCCTCACGGTCAAAATTACCATCTCAGGTGTGTTGGTTTGGTCTCGTCAGATTTCTGCCAAACCTGTGGCTGGCTCTGTAACCAACTGTGAATTGGATGGTAGCAACATTTTCTGTATAATGTCTGGTACAACCATAAGACTAAAATAGGACACAAACATTTGTTATTTTAATTCCCAAGTGGCACCAAGGCCAGAGCTCAATGCTATATATGTATTCCCCCTTCAATCTTTTCGCTCTTTCTCACTCATCGTCTTTCCCACTAGTCTCCTCTCAGTTTATCCTCATCTCCCTCTCCTCTTTTTCTCCACCATCCCTTCCGGTCTCTCTCTCCCCACATCTATCTCCCCCCTCTTCCCTGCATCCTGGCTGAGGTTGCTGCGACAGGTGACAGCGAAGGACACTCATGTCTCCAAAGAAGGACCCAGCCAATTAGCTTCCAGGGGCAGCAGCATGGACATCCTGAGTGATCTGGTGTGAATGCCTCACAGTCAGCCACCCCCGCACCTCTACCTCCACCACCCAAATCATGGCTGATAATGTAACCTAAACCACTGGGTTTGCATGTTAGTGAGCAAGAGACAGGCTGACAAAGGCAATGGGGTCATGGTGGATTGTTCTGCTTTTTATTATTGTACAATTCATATAATTGTATGAATATTATTCAGGATTTACAGAAATTGCAGTTTTCAGGGAGGGGAAACACTGAAAACAGTTCCCTGGGAATTTACCAAGTCAGAACCCTGGAGGTACATTTTAAAACATCAAAATTCTATGAACACAACAAAGCAATCATAAATTGCGTACTTTTTTTACAATACACATAGTCACCCATACACCCCGCCATAATTCTTTCACCGGACATGCATACGTCATACCGGAAGTTCCGCCCTGCCATACATCATATAGGAAGTCCCACCCACCAAACTGGAAGTCCCGCCCACTTGTCAAATCACTTGACGGGAACTCCCATTAGGGTCATAAATCAACAAAGTCTCAGAAGCCATCATATATAAACTCATGGGCAAACACACACACACACACACACACAAACGCTTACACGCATGCACACATGCATGCACCGCACGCACGCACTGTGTTGCCTATGCAATGAAACCCTTCCAGGTGCATTAGGTGGGAAAACACTTCAGCCTGTTCTTCAGAGCACAATCAGCCTGAGTAAATAACAGCTAGTCCCACTTCAGACACACCGCAAGAGCTCTGGTTAGCATCCCCACACTGCGTCTCTAAATGGTGCCCTATTTCTTATGTTTGACCTGGATCTGCAGGACTCTGGTCACTACAGTTGGGCACTATTTAAGAAATAGGGTGCCATTTGGGATGTAGTCCTAGTCTTTCCTCTCCTGATGCCGACTACTTATGCTGACATCTGGTCATCAACAACAACTGACAGACCCAGGCAAGAAACACCACTGAGAAACCCAGGAAGAACACACAACTGACAGACCCAAGCAAGAAACACCACTGAGAAACCCAGGAAGAACACACAACTGACAGACCCAGGCAAGAAACACCACTGAGAAACCCAGGAAGAACACACAACTGACAGACCCAGGCAAGAAACACCACTGAGAAACCCAGGAAGAACACACAACTGACAGACCCAGGCAAGAAACACCACTGAGAGACCCAGGAAGAACACACAACTGACAGACTCAGGAAGAACAGACAACTGACGGAACTAGGGAAGAAACACAACTTTTGTTTCAACAAAAACGGCCACAACATGATTTACCTCTGGCCTCAGTACGCTCATGGTAAGACAGAGAGCTTATTTTTAAAGGTTGGCCAATGGTGATTTGCAATGTGATGCCTCTAGGTAGACAGTCAGTATGTGGAACATACATCAAAGCTTCAACTGTCATCAAAGGAAGCAGGTATTTCAGGGTTGTTTTTGAGAGATTAGAGACAGAGGGATGCCAAATTGCGTGAAGAGACCCCTTTGCAGAAGCCCCAGTGACAGAAATAGCGGTCCAGAAAAATACTCTGCCTCGCTCCTAGAATTCATTTAACCAGGACAAGGAGAGGACACACACGCACATTTTGTTTTTATTTCCAGCAAAACATATTAACCCATCTGTCATGGTTTATGTGCACACTGGCTCTGTGGTTCCCATCCAGAGGGTCTCCTCACGGCTTAATCGGTTGTGGAGGTGAGGAGGAGGGTTTTGTCTGATGTCGTTTGTCGCTCATGCATTTTCAGTGATACAATATATATGACTGGTTGCCTGGTCTGTGCCATGGCAACAGAGATGGAATAGCAAGCTGCTTGATTGCGCTTTGTGCATGAGTAGAGGTGATGGTAAAGATGACACTGGGTTTTAACAGCCCACACTCAACATGCACAAGAAGTCATCACATCCCAATCAGTCTCACTTATCCCCTGTAAATATTATGAGCTTCTCCAAAACGTCTGCCGACCTGTGATTTCACAAACCCCAGGCTCTGGTCCAAAGAGGTGCACTAGGTCCAGTGCTGGTGGAAGGTCTCCACCCGCCTTGAACAGTTTCATGAGTTGTTGTGTCAGTGCCTCTGAGTTTCATGCATTCAAATTTGAGCCCAACCCCACCTCTTATCTCCACATCATATTATACACTTTTAACAGGATTTAAAAATATATATGATTAGTCTGAAATACATTTACAAAGTCTATTGACAGGCCACGGAATCAATGTAACTTCAAACAGACTCTATAGAATTGGCAATGAAGGAATCTGCAGTGTTTTATCAAGGTCTTTTTTTCATGGTCTTTTGTTCATTTTTGAGGTCAATTTTTCATTGTGAAAAATGCTTGTAACAATCTAACACGATGACATTGGTAGTTTTTGGAAGTAACTATCAATTGTTTCATGAGATCAGATTACATCAAAGATATGTCTTCCCTAATCCAATCATCCATCCAGTTTAACGTCCATGTCGATCCAGTATCTATTGCCAACGGCGTTCACACTCTTGAGCAACATGCTTTTTTTGTCTGTAGCGGCTAGCTGGTATTGACAAGGCAAATATAGCCAAATAAATGGGTAAAAGACCCACCGGCTCCAGTGATGTGCTGAACCGTAAAGCATCAACATGCGTTGTTACCCAGATGGACCAGATGGATCCCACATGGAGCTTTTTTGTTGAACAACAAATGTATTTCTCTGGTTCCTAAGAGGTGCTGCTTTCACTAATGAAACTTTTCTTTTTGAAGGTCGGCAACAAGTTTCCAAAAGGGTTAGAAGGGCAAACAGCTTGGTATGTACTAATGGTCCAATATTGCCAAATCCAGGGCTACATAGTTGGTAGAGTTCCATCTCAACAAACTCACAGCTCTATTTACTGTAAAAGGTGTTTCCACCAAGTTTTTCCCTGGTGAGGATGATGCTGCTGTAGAGCTCTGCCTGTGGGTTCCCCGGAAGCATGAAGGAACATTGCAATATAATACAATAATGTAACATAATGACATACACTACATTAATATGATTAAATAAAGAGGATGAGTCCTGCTCACTGGCCCCCTTATACTTCACATTCGAATGATAACAGAATTGTGAATAGAAATAATGTGCATACTTTGGCTTAATGGCTTTTGGCATCCAGATATTTCTTGTTAATGGCTGGGTCTCGAGCACAATCTAAAATGATGATTCATTCTGCACATATGGCATGTCATCCCAAACGGCACTCCAATGTAGGACACTACTTTAGCCCTATATGGATAATAGGGTGCCATTTGGGACGGGCAGAGGCTCTGGGTGCTGCGGCGGTCACTTGCAGTTGGGGGAAAGAAAGGAACTCATTTGAAATGATTAAGTCTGTAGCCCAGCTCAGGCCTTCGTCCTCTGGTTTCCTCTTTTCATTTCCATGAATTGAAAATGTGCAGACGCCCGGGGAAGCGTGGACTTCATTACACCCAGAAGCGGCTGATTTTTTCTTATTCCGAAAAGAATGTCTGTCTCATTTCTGACAATACAAGTACTCTGCGTTATAGAGAAGATTGCTTTCAAGATTTGCGTTAAGTTGTTCCTATCTTTTTCACACTCTTTCTATACCTCATTGTACAACGAGTTCCTCAACTGGTTTCACAGGGGTTGAGGAACAGACTGCTGTTACAGGGTGGATGAACATACTCAACTGCATACTGCAAACACTTACGTAATAAACCTGTAAAAGCATTCACATGAAAACCTTCAGCGCGGTCTGCCGGATGGTGAGCTTTATTGACAAAAGGTGTCCCTTTTCACTTTGGAGTAGAACTGCACAAACAAGTTCACCCCGATCATCCATCACTTGGCCTCTGTTGATTTTCCACAAAAACAAAAGATACGTTTCTCTGCTGGCTTTATTAATGGAAACGGCAACTGGACCTCACTCCTCCTGCCCTCTGCTTGCCCCATTTCATATCCTGTCCAGGAGTACTGCCATGGAGGGGCATATCAACAAGCTCCAGAGGACAGTCCAGCAACAGCTCTTCTAACTTCTCTGCCCCCCCCCCCACCCAGCCCCCTTAGCCGAAAGAGACACCAGATCAGACAGGGTCACAGGTGGGGGGAGCAGTGAGTTGGACGGGAGAGCAGGAGGTGAAAAATCCTTGTCTCTTTAGCCAGATGCTATGGTGTATGGAGGGGAAGGAATCAGAGGGTGACATAAACAGAACCTGCATTACTGTGGTTCATTCCAGAGAGATAACTACATACTATAGTGTGTTAGAGAGAGATAATTATATATTATAATGTGTTAGAGAGATATAACTACATACTATAGTGTGTTAGAGAGAGATAATTATATATTATAATGTGTTAGAGAGATATAACTACATACTATAGTGTGTTAGAGAGAGATAATTATATATTATAATGTGTTAGAGAGATATAACTGTATATCATAGTGTGTTCCAGAGATATAACTATATCCTATTGTGTGTTAGAGAGATATAACAATATATTGTAGTGTGTTAGAGAGACATAAGTATATACTATAGTGTGTTAGAGAGATGTAAATCTATTCACCATGCAATGTTTTCTCTACAACTTGACTAGAGTCTCGGCTCACTTTAATAAACAAATGTCAATGTCACCACACAATAGAAAGAGAAGGTAGAAAGAGGAGGAGGTAGGGAGGGCGGCAAGGAGAGATAGGTGAGGGAAGAATATAATGGGACGTGGTGGTGCAGAGGGAAAGAGACAGTGAGAGAAAGAGATGGAGAGACAGAGAGACATGAAGGAGGGAGAGATATGCGAGGTCAGAATATAATGGGATTTTGGGGTACAGAGGAAAACAGAGCAAGAGAAAGAGGTGGGGAGATAGGTGGCAGAAACTCGTAAAGATATGAGGTTAATATCCCACTGTTAATGCCATAGCCCAAATACCAGGATGTGTAAATACCAGGATATGTAAATACCAAGATGTGTAAATACCAGGATATGTAAATACCAGGATGTGTAAATACCAGGATATGTAAATACCAGGATGTGTAAATACCAGGATATGTAAATACCAGGATGTGTAAATACCAGGATATGTAAATACCAGGATGTGTAAATACCAGGATATGTAAATACCAGGATATGTAAATATCAGGATGTGTAAATACCAGGATATGTAAATACCAGGATGTGTAAATACCAGGATATGTAAATACCAAGATGTGTAAATACCAGGACCTCAATAAAACAGTACGGCAGATAATTTAATTAATCATCATTCTTCTCCTTTTCCTCATCCTCTCCTACTCCACCTCCTTCATCCTCATCTTCCTCCTCCATTTCTTTCTCCTTGTCCTCCTTTTCTTTCCCCTTCATAACTCCTAATGTAACAAAGTTGCTGAATGTACTGATTGAATATATTGATTAAAGTTATTTTACAGAATGTGTCTAAAGCCTCCAAAGCACAATAGTCAAACCGGTATAGGTTGTGGATCATCAGGATAATTAGTGCTTCTGTCATAGTTATTGATTTAATGGAGCCATAATTCCTTCCAGGGTTAGTTAAAAACAACACTGCTTTTTTAGGGAATAGCAATTTCACCTCATATTCTCTCAATTTTTAGAGCAAGTGTTTCAATATACAAAGGTGTAGAATGTAAAATCAATAAGAACCAAATATTACTGATTTCTTCATTATAAATGTGCACTGAGCCATAACATACACAGGGCTACATGGCTGAGTTTAGACAGAAAGCCCAATTCAGATTTGTTTTCTTTAAATAATCGTCTCTTGACCGATCCCGAAAAATAAAAAAAAGTTTAGATGTGAAGTTAAGATGTGATTGATAAAAAAAAATGCATAAAATTTGGCTAAACATGTTAGAAGAGGGCTGCCAGTTCCAACGTAACCATAGAAACATTAGCATACAGTACAGATTTGAGCACAACAGACTTCAGAGAGAGGTGACAACACAATTGAGTCCCTATAACAGGTTCTCATGTCTCATTTGTTAAGCACCATGATTGTAAATACAACCAACACCCACTCTTAACTGACAGCTAACAAACCCGGCAAACCCGCCTAATCACGCAAGCTTGGATTAAAAGCTTCATGGAAATCTGTCAGTGTAAGCTTGCGGATTCAGGCGGTTTTGTGAAGCTAAACATATAAGTGTCTCGACCTTTAACCAGCTAGATCACCTCAGTCCTCTCATCCCAAACCCACCTGCTTGTGGTTGTTCACCCGAATACCTTTTTATACCTGGTTCTAAAATCTGTCCTTCATTCGGATCATGTCCTTATCTTGTCTGATTACACATATAAGAAGAGATATTGGAGACAACTGGATCACAACACATATTTTAATTGTCTGCACCTGTCAAACAACATTTGGCAGGAGACAGAATGTGGACAGGATGAGGACATAAGGCTCAGGTTATCCCCAGGTCTGAACGGTGCCAGGATAGCGTCGGTTCACACAGTCCATCTTAGAAACATCCATCTGCCATGTGGACAGGGTTTATTCTCCACTGATGACAGTAAAATATCCTGCTGCTTGAAAGCGATACTCGGACTCAAACAAGCGGCCTTCTGGTCTGCAGGTGGGTTTTAGTTTATAGACTGTTGCTCTGCACCTTGTTTTACCAGGAATGACCAGGAATAATTATACCTGGTTCTAATGTGTCGTTTGTCCTGAAACGTGTCTGAAGGGCCACGAGAGTGTGCGACCACTGACAGCCACTGGAACATCTGGTAACAGCATGGCCTTTGAGACAGGCACAAAAAAACACCATCACAGCTGTTTATCTGATTGCGTGTTGCGCTGGTTCACCGTTTGGGCCTCTCTCACAGATTTGCGTCGGAGGGATTCCAGAGCTGTTGCACTCTTGACTTGATGTGAGTGTGTATTAAGTATCGGATCATTGGTGGGTTAAAGCCGCTACTACTGACTATATAATTAAACTAAGCATTGCAATGACAGAGAGTCTGGTATTTGCAAATAGTCCCACATACTTTTGTGTGGCTTTTGTGAGGCTCAAAACATCTTGTTATTGTGAAGTGTTCAGCAGCCTTTAGGTCTCTGCAGAGTGTCAGGGCCAAACAGTCCCCTTGCTGCCAAGGTGTATAAAGGCGAAGGGGGTACTGTACCCAATTCCCTAAGCTCTACTCTTGACCCGAGCTCTGTGGGGCAGCCGTTTGGCCCTATCAATTAATAACGTTGATCTACTTGATCGTAAACTGGCCTGTCACTGAAATCACTGTTCAACGTACCTCCATATTCGTGAACGAACTACATCCACACACCGTATAAAGTAGTGAAAGTATAAGGCAAAAGTAATCCACCTTTCACAGTTTGTGCTAGACGTTTGAGTTGGAGAATGATTACTGATGCCTTGGGAGATGATGATAGGTTATTTCAATTAACTCCCTGGTTGCAGTGGTTGTGTCCTAAAAGGGGCCCTATGTAGGAAACAGCTTCTGGGAAGTAGGGAAGACCGACCCACAGGGTTCCAGTCAAAACTAATTAACTTTAAATGGAATAGGGAGCCGTTTGGGATACTATCCTCCGGTGTCTGTGGGTGGGCTCTTCAACAGGCTCTGGGAATGTAGAAGGTGCCTCAAGTGTGATTCTCACACCGTGGATGAGATGCACATAAATTACAGTGAAAAGGGGCTGTGGAAGAGAGGGGTTGGAGGGAGTAAATGTGGGAGAGTGGGATTTACGGAGTGAGCGTGGAACGGAGAGTGATGGAGGGAGTGTGAAAGACAGGTAGGGAGTGTGAAAGAGAAAGACAAGGATGGACGGAGTGTGGAAGGGAGAGGGATGGATGGAGATGGGTGATATAGATTGACATGGTGGGTCAGGACCTATGGAAGGCTGTGCTGCTGCCCGCACTCAATTTCAGAATTACGGTTCGAACACTGTGGAAACATTCAGTGTGGTCATGTCACCACTGTTACATATAGATGAACTGTAAATAAAAACACAACTCGACTTCCTCCCCTCCGGTCCCATCAATGACATCCCACGTAAATCACCAACGTGCCAAACGAGTCAACTTTGACCCTCTAACCTTATCTCACCTCAGCATACTGGTTCTGTGTAAGTGATGTTGATGTTTCACTCCTCCACTAATATGCCAGGAGCACTCACAGGAAGGCCATGGTCGATGTCAATAACACATGGCAAGTCAGTGGTGTGAAGCACACATGCGTGTGTGTGTGTGTATGTTGGATGCCACTCACTGCTTAGTGAATACCTACTATACCACCTCTCTAACAACCACGCGCAGGGATCCAACCTCTGCTCCGAGAGACACAGAACCACACTCCTTGGCAACGTTCCACTGGGCCGAGCTTAACTCGGATAATTGGAAAACATCTCATCGCACAAGCAGGCTGCTCGCACACACAAACTTGTCAACAAATCAGGTTAAACACACACTACCCACACACAATGGAGATGAGTCCGAGAACTGGAAAGGAAACTCGCAGTTGAATAGATCAATGGAATCACAGAGCACACTAACCCTGTATCTCCTGTGACATTTCCCACCAACCGCCTGAACAGCCAGCCACACGCGTGCTAACGTATTATATAAACATGACCAGCGACGAAGAAGACTTGCGTGGGAGGGAAAAAGCAGCAGTGTGGAAGATACAATATCCAGTAAGATACAAGATAAGGAAATACTAGGTCCTTAGACCCAGTGCCGGCTCTAGCCTTCTGGGGGCCCTAAGCAAAATTTCATTTGGGGCCCCCTCTCTCCAATCGGTTGGGGGCTCCCAAGCAGTCAGACCGCTTATGTTGCTTGTGCCGGGAGCCGGCCCGGCTTAGACCCAGTAAGAACGCAAGAAGAAAATACGGATGCATGTTTAACACTTCAGACTGGCTACACACATTGTAAGGACCGTACGTTATCACCGACTATGAAGGTAAGTACAGCTTTAGGGTAACTACTAGTTTAGTCTCTCAAGCCAGACGGCTACTGATTTTGCATGAGTGCACTATCTGCCCTTTCTTGGCCCCACCTATTCAAACTCGCAATTTGTTCTTAGAGCTGTTCGTTTGATAAGAATGCATTTTCTCAATTTCTGAAAGTGCAAGAAATGCTGGCATTGTTGCCAGACCTTGTGTTATTAACGAAGGTCTGTCAACACAAGACTACTACTGCCTCCCTCTTAGACAAGCTCAACACATTCTATGCTCACTTTGAAAAAAACTGAGCCAACAAGAAAAGCTCTCGCTACTGCAAACAACCAGGCAAGGGTCAGGGTACCAAAAATAGACTTTTAAAATACTTCTATCAAAAAGAGAACGCTCAGAAAACCAGGCTCATTAAAGTTGCAAACACACAAACAATACCTCACAATGAACAACAGCAAACACAGAACTCATATAGGGAGAGTAAACAAGACACAGGTGCAAATGATAATGACAAATGAATAGGCTATGTTCAAAAACAAAGAAAAAAACCAGGACAGAACAGGGCACATTCAAGATCAAACGCAAAACCCAAACCAAACAACACAGAACCTTACAGCGTGAAAGATAACATTTAGCGATAAACTCCGGAATCTGTTTGCTCGCTGCGCAAGGCCACTAAACAATTGTTCACGTTTTTACAGGTCCTCTGTAAACACTATCGCTGCACCGTCATTCTGAACAGCCACATCAAGGCCTGGTATGGGAACTGCTCCACACATGCGGCCGCAAGTCACCAGCGCATGATGAAGATGGCCCAAAGTTATACTGGGGATATGCTCTCATCTATCCAGTTCATCTGTCAGAAGTAATGCCTGATGAATGCCTGGAGTTTTATCACAGTTGGTAAGATGTTTACCTGTTTTGAAGCATACCAATATATCTGAAGCAGTTTCTATCAGCAAGCCAACATTTGACCTGATCTAACCATCTACACACACGGAAACTCACACAAAGACTGTGAATATTTGTGGATGTACTCTACACTACTATTATTTGTGATTTTTATAATTAATTTTCAATTGTCGAGCTGGAACCTGCAAATAAGATTTTTTTATGTGGGTTGCAATGTGTGTCCTTGCAATACAAATAACTAAAAAAGTAAACTTGAATTACTGTATAGAAAAATCTGAATTGGGACCACCTTGAATAGCTAATTGAACTGAATGAAGAAAAAAAGAGAGGAGATTCAGTAGACCTAATTTTGTACACACAAACTGAACGCTTTATAAAATTCAAATACTACCAAATGGATTGAGATAATAATTGGATATAGAGTTAATTGAACTGGGCTATTTCACCTTTCATTGAATGATGAACATAAACTCTACTGCAATACGCAGGAAACGGAAATATAAGGATGTTGAACATATGAATTCTGTGAAACAACAAAGGAGAGAACATCTGGTGTGCAAGAGAAATGCTGTAATTACCCTTTCCTGCTCTGATTAAAGAATCTGCTCTTTTATAGATCTAAAAAAAGAAGTGACAGCTGACACGTTTAGAAAAAAACAGATTACATATTCATAATTGTAGAGAAAGAGAGAGGTTGACTTTGTGTGTGTGTGAGAAAGAAAGAAAGAAAGAGAGCGAAAGATTCAACTAGGAGAACTTTCTTGAACCCGCTTTTTTTGGCGTTACACACATTCATTTACATTTTTCTCTGAAAAAGAAGAGAAAGAAAATCCATACATTCTGAATGCTGGTAGCATATGCAAATCTGTATGGAAAAAGAAACACATCCAGAGATCTCTCCCTGCCTCTTAGACTTTCCCTCCCAGTTTGGACCCACATACTGTAAATACTACAGCAGACAAGCCTCCCCAGAGGACACTTTACTATCCATAACAGAGTCTAGGAGGCCTCATATTGTTTTATTTTATTTATAAATTATTTTTAGATTCAAGAAGATAACAACACAATGGGTATTGTGAAGAGATGCAGACATGTTTATACTTTTCATTACACATTTTATTGTGTGGTGTTGTGTAGGTCACAATGCATTTTGTAATGTATTACGTGACCTTGTACAAATTATTATGAAGTATTTTATTGTGCTGGGAAAGCACATAATGTACTGTGATTACCATGTGCAGAGAGACTAACAGAAAGTTCACATATAGAATTCATTTAGATTTTTTTGTTTAATTACTTAAAGTTTTAAGATATATCCCGGAAAGGACCCAAGATTTGTCCGTATCCAATGATACAATAATAACTTGTTTTAGCAGAGCAACATCCTCCATCTATCACTGAAACACAAACTATCCTTAATGGGTACCATGGAAACATTTGGACCATCTTCTAAGCAAGATGAAAGATAATATTCAAATATTTGATGGAGGCATTTAAGGACACCAAGATACGTTGTGTTACAAGTACATTAAAAGAAACACAGATTAAATCAAATCATAGAACAGTGAAATCAGTCAGTCAGTGGTGCAATTTAAAGTGCTATATTGTTTGATGGGCGGGACATAGTCACAGTTTAGGAGTGGGGAGCGAGAAAGAGGATGTACACTTCTTTGGCACACTGAACAGGAGTCAGTGTTATCCTTTTCACCGAACAGGAGTCAGTGTTATCCTTTTCACTGAAGAGGAGTCAGTGTTACTTTTCACCGAACAGGAGTCAGGGTTATCCTTTTCACCGAACAGGAGTCAGGGTTATCCTTTTCACCGAACAGGAGTCATTGTCATCCTTTTCACCGAACAGGAGTCAGTGTTATCCTTTTAACTGAACAGGAGTCAATGTTATCCTTTTCACCGAACAGGAGTCAGTGTTATCCTTTTCACTGAACAGGAGTCAGTTTCATCATCTGGCAACGTGAAAGGTAATGTCATTGTCGCAAATAACGCCATTGTCACAGTGAATGCCATATTCAGCATCATTAATGCTATGAACAATAATGTTTTCACAGCTGCTCTAGCAAATATTTACTTAAGATAAAGAAGAATAGTGTTGATTTGGAAACACATAGCCTATTTTGTTGGTCAAACTGGAAATGGAATTAATTTCAAATCCTTTTGTGCTAATGATCAGTATTACAGATTCCTTAGTCTCTACTCTTTAACTCCTACTCGTTGATGAGTCAGAGACAGAAAGTGTGCGTTAATTTCACATGGATGTAATATAAAAAGCGAGCATGAACCTAATAACGTGACTCATTCCAATCGATTACTTTTAAGCGTGACTAATTCACTACGTCCTCACAGCTTCTTGTCTCTAATCTTTCATATTATACTTCAAATTAAAATTTAGTTTTTAACACTAGTGAATGAGAACATAATATTTGGCCCACTGAGAGATCCCTGGCACGTAAATGCCAGGTACAGGTAAATGCTAGTGCATCCCCTCCACAGCTCCCAAAAATTGTCACTGCTGACAATTTTTTATCCCACAGAGGATACAGACGTTTTGCATTTCCCCTACAGTAGAAGTTCATTAGTTATGAGGACATTTTTTGGTAACACTTTATTTTGAGCCCCAAAAGTGTTTCTGTAGATGATCTATACACAGGGTTGGGTAGGTTACTTTTTCAATGTAATCTGTTACAATTACAAGTTACCTGTCCACATTTGTAATCAGTAACTTTTTGATTACTCAAACTCAGTAACGTAATCTGATTACTTTGGATTACTTTTAGATTACTTTCATATTAAGAGGCATTGGAAAACAAATAGGAATACCCTATAACCAACTGAACACCTTTTGCGGGATCAATCAATGTCAGAGTTTAAATAGCTGGCCAAAAACGGAATTCGCATTTTACCTTATGGGTTGTGTAGGCTATAGCCCAGATAGCAATGAGTCGGCGGACCACCGGCGGTGCTCCAGAGGCAGTAGAAGCGTCAGAACGGCGTAATCGCAAACATGTTTGCGCGTGCACCACCGGCGGCAGCCGCTTTTTAAAAGCGGCAGCCGCCTTCCTACCGCCTTCCTTCCGCGGCCGGCCCGCGGGCCAACCGCCGTTCTGCCGCCGTTATACCGAAGGGGGCCCTTCCGCGGCCCGTCGGAGGCAAACGCTATTTTCAAGCGATCTGCCGCCACTTATATATATATATATATTTAATATTTATATCATGCAGTTTATCAAGAATAATGATTGATCAAACCAGACAAATTTCCATTTGGCGTTTTAATTCCACATTTCAAAGTACAGTAACTGTCATTGAAACAAGATGTGTCAGATCACTGAAATATAAATAACAGAAAAAAATAATAATTATATATATATATATATATATATATATATATATATAATACACACACTAAAGAACATGCAGGTTTCCAATTAAATTTTGGTTTAAAAAACAGCCTTACAAGCAAATTATAACACTTACAATAATTGTTAATAATATAAAGAGGTCAGCTCTGGGATGAAAATAATTACCAGTAAACATTATAACATGTAATGAGGATATTTGGTACCAAAGAATGTGCAGGATACCAAATAAATCGAGGTATAACATCACATTTTCAAGCCATTTCTAACAATAGGATAAGTGGTAATAATTTAGAGTAAAGCTCTGGAGTAGAATAGACCATTATAATGGCATTGCTGATCTGGGGCACAAGATTTACACTGTGCTGCAATAAGATCTGTGTCTCTTGTATCTGTGATAAACAAAACTTGACATATATAAAAATACTGAGGTAAAAACAGTAGTAGAACAGACCATTATAACTGCAATGCAGACCTGTGGCACAAGGATTTACAAGCTATATTTAACAATAGAATAACGGTTAAGCACTGTGACGGAATGAAAAAAGCAAATGTTAAAAACAGAGTAAATAGAATATTTGGTACCAGGTAATGTGCAATATCAAGTATCAGATATTGCACGCACAACATCGCCAAACTCTCCAAGACGTGGCACAACATCGCCAAACTCTCCAAGACGTGGCACAACATCGCCAAACTCTCCAAGACGTGGCACAACATCGCCAAACTCTCCAAGACGTGGCACAACATCGCCAAACTCTCCAAGACGTGGCACAACATCGCCAAACTCTCCAAGACGTGGCACAACATCGCCAAACTCTCCAAGACGTGGCAGCATTAGGGTCTGATGTGCACCTACAGGGGTTCCCAGAATAAAAGAATAAAGTAGTCAGTCCTGGTCCCTCAACTACTGAACTATGACATTTATATCTAGGTCTACTACATGTACAGGTGGCCCCAATGGGAATTAAACCAACAACCACAGGTGTTGTTTGCAAGTTGTACCTGATTGCCCAGTGCGAGCAAACCTCTTCAACATTGTCCCAACTTGCTTCACCTGCTCTTGAAGTGAGCCGCTGTCATCCGAAGCTACAAAATGAAAGGCATATGGTAATTTTGAACCTACATTACACACAAAAAAGTAAAATTTAAGAAAGAGTGCATGTTCTCACCTGCTCATGCATTGCTTTCCCTCAGGGCTTGGTTCTCCTCCCTCAGAGCTTGGTTTTCATTCTGGAGTCTCTGGAAATCTACATAAAAAAAAACAACAAAAAAAAAAAAACAACAACTAAAGGCACTATTTTCAATACTGTTAAACCACTGGACATTAAGACATAGGCCTAGAATATACCTTCATAGCTGAAAACTTAATGCTGTACACGAGATGCCAGGGGAGTCCAAGGGCCAATAACGGAGCGATGACTTTCTCCTATTGATAATCATTGACGTAAAAATATGTTTGAAGTTATTGCATACATTTAATGAATTGGACTTAAATGTAACACTTAGTTTAGCGCAACGTATTACATACCTCCAGCGTTTTCACCCATATGCTGCCAGGGTAAATTTGCTGCTGGGGGTGTAAAGCTTAGTACTTGACGAGCTGGGGGAACAAACATAAGCTTTAATTTCACTGCAGAGATTGCATATTCAGTAATTAAACAATAATTGAACTGTGCAAAGCTAATGGAATGTACAACACACCTCGACACCTTTCATCCAGAAAGTCAAGTGCCCTAATGAAAAACAGATTATGGATAAAAGGATTCCTCATCTTAAATAGAAGCAATAGTTTCCAAGACAAAAAACGTCACAAATAACATCCCTTACTTGTACTCGAACTCTTGGCTCTGTGAAGTGGAGTCGGGATTACTGGGGAGAAACCTGGTTCTGAGAAAGAGGAAACAGAAATTTGAAAATCTAACAAAGGGTATAGTTTAGTGACAGGATCACAAATTAAGCATCACAGCAATAGATCTTACATACCAGCTCTGAAGTCTACAGATGGCTCAACATTTTCCTGGTTTTCTGGAATTGATGCAACTTCTGGAGCATCGGGCAGCACTGAAACCTTGTTACCAGGAACAATGTTTTCAAAGCTCAAAAGAGGTTGTCGAAACGACAGCACTGCTGGTCCATCTGGAAGACTAGACTCCTCTTAATCAGAAGAGACCTGGGGTCTGTACTTGGAATTTGAGATTCTCTTTCGCTTTCCCTTCTTGTCATTGTCCGTCGTTTCAACGCTGGAACCTGTTTGGAAGCGTAGTCTGCAAGGTCAGCACACAGGGACACATTCAGTAGGACGGTGATGCCAACTGAAAGCAGCATGAAGTTATTGTACACTTGAATTGGTACAAGGCATTTTAAGCTGACTGGTCCAGTGTACAAGAGGAACTGCCTGAATTCTGTAGCTTTCCAACGCTCAACATCTTCCATGGATCGTTGCTTCCTGTTGCACTAGTGCCTTTGGAAATGAACATAACCCAAAATCTAATGATGCTTAAGCCTGTTCTGTTATTTGTGTTTTATTCATGTTTTTAATTGCTTCAAAACATTGTTGAAAAATAAATGGCAATTACTCGAAAAGGGTATTGACGTTGTATATAAAAATTAAGATATCCGTAGCTTTTCGCGCATAAACTAAATCTGCAGTAGTCTGATGATTTGCTCCAAAACCAACATTGTCAAAATGTTGCAGAAACCCCCGGCACGCGAATGCACGTTTGCAATCGTGAACACCCGCATAGAAATAAGATTTACCCCGCGCGAACGTAACCTGAGATTATTATGGCCACCAGTGAACGATTTTCAAAACGCAAATGAAAGAAATAAACTGTGATTATAAACCTGCACTCTTAGTTTAAAGTAAATGACGTCAGCAGCCAATGATAACCAATGAACACAATTTTCAGAGATGCAAAGCAAGCAGAATCACATGGCCTACCTGTATGGACGGAGTTGATGTGGCCACGTCAAATGCAAATAATCATCCTTTGGCAGAGTGCTTCCCAACACACATTTTCTCCTCAAATGTCGTGGTAAATTCCATATAATGTTTTATCTTGAAGGCAGCGCAATGATACAGCTATCTAACAAATAGTTGCCTAATCTATTTAACAATTCCTGTAAAAGTTATTCGGTGCAACTCGTCCTGGCTGTGTTATTTGGTGCATTTGACAAATAAAACTTGAAACTTGAAAAAGATATAACACCAGGTAGGTCTATTGCCTATCATTGTTCTAAGAATCATGCGTCGAGTAGATAAGTAAATAACATTTTATATGACTCGGCTAATATTATCGAAGATATACAGGTGCTGGTCATAAAATTAGAATATCATCAAAAAGTTGATTTATTTCAGTAATTCCATTCAAAAATTGAAACTTGGATATTATATTCATTCATTACACACAGACTGATGTATTTCAAATGTTTATTTCATTTAATTGTGATGATTAAAACTGACAACTAATGAAAATCCCAAATTCAGTATCTCAGAAAATTAGAATATTGCGGAAAGGTTCAATATTGAAGACACCTGGTGCCACATTCTCATCAACTAATTAACTCAAAACACCTGCAAAGGCCTTTAAATGGTCTCTCAGTCTAGTTCTGTAGGCTACACAATCATGGGGAAGACTGCTGACTTGACAGCTGTCCAAAAGATGACCATTGACACCTTGCACAAGGAGGGCAAGACACAAAAGGTCATTGCTAAAGAGGCTGGCTGTTCACAGAACTCTGTGTCCAAGCACATT
>JACXGI010011232.1:0-25370 GCA_016801175.1 Esox masquinongy | reverse complement strand
ATGAGCTGCCGTCACTGACCGCCCGCATGTGTTATGAGCTGCCATCACTGACCGCCTGCATGTGTTATGAGCTGCCATCACTGACCGACTGCCTGGGTTATGAGCTGCCGTCACTGACCGCCCGCATGTGTTATGAGCTGCCGTCACTGACCGCCCGCATGTGTTATGAGCTGCCGTCACTGACCGACTGCCTGCTTTCTGTGCTGCCGTCACTGACCGACTGCCTGCTGTCTGTGCTGCATGATACCAATGCCACAATGCCAATGCCATGCTACATTACGCCACTCCCATGACTGACACATTTCCCTATTACTCATTTCCAAGTTTTTCTTTTTATTCTGTCATGGGAAATCAGCATAAACCCTGTGTGTGCTCTAACTGCTGCATTTAACCACCATAGTTCATAGAGAAATATGAGGTGTCAGTCATGATGCCCGGGTGTTGATCTTAATAAATATTAGGCACTCCGATGTTTCACTGCACGGCAACCTCCTGTCATATTATCTATGCTAATGAAAAAGTAATTGAAAATAATTTAGAATAACTGCAAATACATTCACTGACATTTCTGAGCTAATCCTTAGATGGGTGGAAACCTCTGCTGAGGCCTTTTGCCTCGCTATCTCCTATACTGGATATTAACTAGGTCGTGTTGAGTGGCATCTTATACAATTTATTTCAAGACACCTTTGCCTTCATCCATTTTAATCAGCCTTGAATCCTATTGAGAATAAGATAATAAAATAATCCCACCCCTCCATACTTCATAATTCCATTTTGTAACATTTGTTCTCAAGAGAAGGAAGATTTTGTCATTGACTTAATATAAAGCCTGTCTTCAACTGAACCTGTTAGAGGTTGAGAAAGGAGACCCATACAGAATATGAGTACCGTGACTTGGAGGATAAAGCATGGGCGATGTTCCCTGGACTCAGCTTTTTAACAATACAGGAGAGACAGTTGAAAGACAGATGAATTTAACTTTTTTTGCATAATCATTTCCATAGTGTTTCAATTTACAATGGTGTCAGCTAAGGGCCTATTTACACTGCAACATTTATCTGGACAACGTTTCAATTTAAATTACATTTACAGAAACACACGCAGTGCATTGCTCTGTCAGTTTACCCTATCTGTTGCTTTGGACAAGAGCGCTAGATAGTTGGCTAGATATCTTGTTCATTTCATTGACCATTAAATTATTTTCATTAATTGAAGTTTGATTTTAATTCTAAATGAAGCTGAAGAAAATCAGAAGAACTGCAGTTTCTGGTCACTATTTTCAGGCTGGTTGCATTGCAACTGCATGATGCTAGCCAGGTACCGAGCGAATGCATTCATTTTAAAATAAAAACCCCCAATGGTGTGCCTCAGCTACAATATTTTGTGGACCAAGAAGTGCATTTCTTTTTTCACATTCAAGGTAGCATGCTAGCTCACAAAGTTGCTGAGCCAGCCAGTCAAACTCCACATTCCAGTGAACAAGGAGCATTCCACAACCTCAGAAGGTGGCAGGGGATTCACACAAGTTTACTCTACAAAACAGTCCTTTCAGAAAAAGTATAGTGAAATTTGGTCCGTATATGTGTTTGATACGTACAGTATGGGTGCGTGACATGCATGCACGTTTGCAATCCTCCTCCACATTTCAATTGTAAGTAAAAAAGAAATCTGCACTGGGACGGGGAATGCTTCAGCTACACATCACAGGCCAAGGTCGTCATAAAAACATTGTGTTCGGTAAAGAGAAACCAGGGACATTTTGTCTGTGTTTAAGGAATGTTTGAACCGCACATGAGGCAGACCTTCAAATCCAGTCCTGCAGACACTCTCATAGGATTTTGGTTCATGTGAATCCCTGCCTCAGTCAACTGTTGTTCCGTCTACAGTCCACACAGGATTCTACACATCGTAGGAACATTTCCTTCCCTGCCTGAACAAGTGTTGCGGCATCCCATGAGAAACGCTCAGACTGAAAAACCCATGGTAATTATTGTGGATTGCGTCACTTCTGCACAAGAGATAACACCTCGGAAAGAGGCAGACACTCAAGAGACTGAGGCTCAACCAGGACCCTGAAGATAATCTCTGAGCTCTGTCAGACTTATCCAGCTAGCTATCAGCTGGTGGATGCCTGTAGCTCGCTGCTTCGGACAGGTCGTTACAATCCGAGATCAGAGTCACCAGTCAAATAGATCTGTTTGGAGAGCTGCAATTTTTGTTTTTATTTGCTATCATTGTCCTGTGCCCTGTTATTAAGTTAAGCCTCGTGGCTTGGTCAGAGACAGAACAAGGAGCCGGGTGATCCACCAGATGTAGTGTGGATCTAATTTTCGCTCCCCACAGGGAGAGGAGGCCCAGTGGCTTGGCAGTGGGAGCATAATGTAATCAGACGGTTTTCACATCGATGAAGCATCTCATCTCGAAGCAGTTACCCAATGCCGAAGGTAGAATGAGTCACGAACCCAGTGGGCTGAGTTGGGTATGATTTGGCCTAATTTGAAAAAGTCCTTGGTTTAGAAGAAGTGCATGGCAACCCTCTGAGCGCAGTGCATGTTTAATGCACACACACAGACACACACATCACAGTGTGTGTTAAAACGCAACAACATACTAGAAGGCACCGATAGGATGTTGCCGGTTCGTCCTTCCTTCCGCACCTCCTCTCTATGTTCTGCCCACGCAGCTTCACTAAATTCCCATTGGAAAAACAGCCTGTGGTCTGTTTTGGGTTAGTTAGAACACACAGTATACAGCATTAGGTTCATCAGAGATGAACTGGATCCCTGTCTTCTGAGTTTCCCTGCTTCTATTATCTCACCCTCATTACCTGACTGTTAAATCTCTCACTACAGTTAGCTTTAATCCCGCAGGATTAGAAGGCTGCTGCTGTCATTTGTCTTTTCAATGGTGGCAACAAGCTTGACCCTGATAGTTATAGGCCTATGTAAATTCTGCCTACACAGTTTTTGAATGCCTGGTCAATGACAGCTAACCCGCTATCTGGAGTAACACTGTAATGTCTCATTTAAATTGATTTCAGCTGACAGTACAATACAGTTGTTTTCCATTGACATTCATGCACATTCACTCTCAACATAGAAATATATTACTGAAAAAGATACAGATTTCAACATGACTTAAATATTGAATATACAGTTTATTTATGTCGCATTGAGATCTTTAGCTGACTAATCCACCAAAGCATTTCATTACAGCTGGGACTGTAAACTAATAAAATATGTTTATCATCTTTATCATTTAGTCTACCTTACCAGTCAGTCGATCTTTTTAGATTTCAAGCTAGCTTGCGTTGATCCTGGTCGAATTGTATGCCTACATCATCAACTGTGATTCAGTTGCATCACCTGCCCCATGGGATGATTATTGACAATTCATTTTCCAGGTTTGTGCCTTCAGGGTAAACATCAAGGTTCAGTCTTAATGAGAGAGTTCAGTCCTGTGTGGTTGATTTACTGATTCAGGGTATCTCTGTCAGTTATGCCTGGTGTCTCTTTCTCTCTCTATTACTCTTATCTACCATTCTGCCCCTTTTTCTTTTCTTCTCTTCTTCTTCCTGTTTTGATTTTGTTTCCTCCATCTATCTTTCTCGCTCTCCTGCTATGTCATTTAACAGCAACATTGTGGAGAGCCTGCCGGTGAGCTAACGCCTCACACTCACGGAGCAGACCATGCCAGTTAATCAATTCAACAGTGCACTGCCTTTCTAACAGACAGTCATAGTCACACTTCAGGATAAAAAGAAGGACATATTGTCACTTCCTGTGTAGTGTGACAGAGGGAGCAGCAACTTCCTATCACAGTTCTAGATTTGTTGGCTTTGTCTTGCCAACTCCTGTGGTCGACAGTAAGACAGCAACATGGACAGCAAAAACACAGCAATCATTTTCAACAGTAAAAATAAATGGTATCAGTCTGGCATGTCTCTTTCTATTGGCAGTGTGGGGGCTGGTATTTCTTATTTGTGCCACTCCTGTGGCAGTTGTACCCCCCCCCCCACACACACACACACAGCTTTAGAGGGAATATTGGCAGGCCCTTCATTTTATAATGTTTCTGAAAGGTCTGTGTCTTGGTTGCATTACCATAGCTGCAATTATTCTTAGATTAGAATTTATTTAATCTCTGAAACACAGAAGTTACATTTTGTGTAATTTGGTCAGTCTAATCTGGCCAAGGAAGATTAGAATTTATCTAATATGGACAGATTCCGCATGTGAACTGAATTATCTGGCAGAAGTGAGTAGGATGCGTGAGATAACAACCAGCATAACTTTTTTAATGGTTATTTTGGACGTGTCAAGATTAGGTGAAGACAGTTGCTAAACTGGTATGGTGGTTTCAATTGTAACTACCCATCTTCATCAGTAACAAACTGCGCCACACAAAGTGCTAGAACTGCTTGTTTGTTGCATTGTTGTGCATGCCTGTCCCATTGTTCAATATAATTGGTTATCTAACAGGCTGGCAACTTTAGTGATAACCCTGACATCTTTATTCATTCAGAACCAGTCTATTTTATCTTACATATCATACATATCTTAACCATATGTTGGTTTAAGGTTTATGAATACATGAGAATTGTAGATTGAAACTAGATATCCCATTGTCCCTGTTATTCTAGGCTCATGTCATAGCCAACTGCAGAAACTGAATGCCTCCGCTTACCTCAATTTAATAATGAACACTTTCTTCTTCTTGGATTCTATATATTAGTGAACGATCAGACCTGTCTCCAGGGCAACCTTAACAAATTGCTTTCACCAACAGAGGCAAGAGAGCTGAGCTGTACTGATCAATAACTGATGGGCTCGCCTGTCGATCAGTAGCCGTGTGTGTGTGTGTGTGCTTACAAAGTGGGAAGGAAGATTATAGCGATTAGGGAGGATGAGCTACTCATTTGCCCCTGGCCTTCTTGAGGCACGTTGTAAAATGAATCAATACGCTAACGCAGTAGATGAATATACAGTATGCTGGCACAGTCCTAATAATGAGATAGATAAGGTTGTGTTTGTTGTGTGGCTTTTGTGATGACAAATGTTAATGAATAATGTTTGGAGTAAGCACTCATTGTTTCAAAATCATTTATTTTAACTCCAGAGATCATCTATTTAAAGACGTGGTTAGCTTATATACCTGTCTGCTACAGTATCTAATGGAAGAGAACTATACCACACTTTAACACACAATCAATCGCTATCCCTGCAATGGGGAATTACATTTATTAGACTTCTCATTTGGTCAGGTTAAGATGTCATTCTAGTTGTTAATTTTAATGTGAACTTAGTATTACAATAATATGTGTAATAAACATGACTGAAAGTGCTAGAACAGAAGCAAGAGTTGACCATGTCCACAAACATGCATTCCGGGATCGAAAGCACACCAAATTCCTATGATATGTTACAAATTAGATTTGTCTGAATTACAATTAAAAAAGGAAATAGAGGATAAGAAATGGATGATGTAGTACACAGATGTAGTACACTTTGATTAAAATTATACCCTGACTTCCAATGCGTCTTTAAAGTAGGCAAGTTCTCTCCAGTTAATATACAATAATTTGTTGTAACTCAGTTCTGATGCTTTTACCTTGACCTGTTTACTTTGACCTGTTCAGCTGCCGGCTAGCAATGGTTAGCTGGAGCCGTCTGAGCTGTCGGCTGTGATTGCCGCAGTTGACTTAAGCTGACTTTACTTTGATCTGGTCCATTACAGGTTGTCTGGAAAGAACAGTATGGATGCTCCTCAGTTCAGGAATTTTATTTGTCTTTGTCACCATCACACATCATTACACACATGATTAATCCTCTACTGTAGGCATGATTGTGAAGAGCATGGACATTCATAAGACATACACGGGATTACTAAAGAAGACTTTCACTTTTTGACGTGAGATGCATCTTCCCCATAGAAGAAGTCTCTGGACCATGAGAAACTACAGTAGTAGCCTTTTTTATTTAAACAGCCTTTCCAGACTTTATTTGAAAAATACATAAAAAGCTAAAATCACCTGAAATGAAATCCGTAATTGGTTTGATGTTTCATAAAAGTGATTTTGCCATAAAAAAAGAATAACAAAAAAAAAAAAACATGCTCACTAGGCCTGATTACTTCCATTGTGTATTAGCTAGTGACAGCTGATGTTAGCTGAAGTCTGGAATGGCTGATTAGAGTAAACTAAGCCATGGATTATAAAGTCAGGGTGAGGAACCATCTCACATCAAACTGAACAAAGTGAAACTCCTATTTAATACAGAGTTTTATTAGCAATAAAAATATGTTAAGCAAGCATTTCACTTTTATTTGTCAGCTTGTGTTTATAAAACTTGTGAAAAATATGACTTGATTTGAAAATAAAAACACACAACACTGCATTACATCTATAAAGGATATACACACTGCAGCCTATACTCGCCTCGACAACAGCATATATTTTTTATTCATACAGGACAGTCGCGTTGAGACAAAGGTCTCGTTTACAAGGGAGTCCTGTTAAAACAAACAAAATATAATCAATAATTAAATAACTATAATAAATATATAATTGAATCAAATAAAACATAAATATTTAAGAAAACATGTATCAACACAAATGTCCCCAATCAACAATTTGAATTTCCTAAAAGCACAAGAACATCAAGCTGCAGAAAGTCATGCAGATTTTTCCACACATGAAAGACAGAAAGAAAAAGCAGATTTCCCTAATTCTGTCAAGACCAGTGGGATCTCAATTGTTATCCATCCATGAGAAGGGGTTGGTGATTCCTCAGTTTAAAATGAATCAGAGAGGTTACAAACATAGAAAGTTCCTTCAAGATTGCATTGTATTTGAATAAAAGTGAATGCAGTGCTCTTCTTACAGACCGAGAGCTCCATTGATAAATCCAAAGTGCATTGATAAGTCTTAAAACTGTACCCAGTGATAAAACATGGAGGATTGCTGAATGGAGGATTGTATCCTACTGGTTCAAAACAGAAGCTGTTGCATGCATATAAATAGCGTTACCACAGTCAATTACAGGCGTAATTGTTGTTTGAACAATCTTCCTTATATTTTCAGACCTGAGGCAAGAAGTATTTCTATATTCTATATATATAAAACAATTTTCACCTTCTTAGTCACATTTAGATGTGTTTTAATTAACAATCCATATACATAAGTATTTACAGTGAGAAACCTGAATTTTAGCTCTATTTAGAGTGGAAATAGACAGGTCCACAGGATCAACATTGTAAGACTTAGTAGATAGTATAAACATCCTGCTGGAGAAATGGGGAGAGACAGGGAGAAGGCCTTAGGGATTGTCTGACAACGGGTCAGAAGTCTGAAACATGCCACTGAGCTCCATCTAAGATCATTGCTACAGGCTGTACAATAACAATTTCTTAAATAGCATCTGCATTAATACTCATCACATTAAGTATCTGACGAAGGTCTATACAAGCTGGATAATGACTGATAATAATGTATATATAGTAATATATATATATTATTAGTCAATAATAATATAATAGTATATATAATACAATAATGTATAGTACCATGATACTATATAATGCAGGTACAAGAAAGTAATGACAGAATCATCCCTTTCACAGAAAGACACAATGTGATCTGTTAGCTACAGTATTCGATAGGCTACATTTAACAGCATGCCTTATTTGAATCTATCAGAGCTCATTGATAAGAGTGAATGGCTCAGGCAAACCCAATAAAGTGAAGCCAAATAAGGATTTGAGATCAAACAAGCACTTTGAATCCAGGTCTGATAAAATTTAGTATTAGCCCTCATGAACTCTGACCTTGCTAGGTGGTGACAGTGGATCAAGGTGGCACCCCTGGGAGCCACACCCCCTTGGGACCTTAGTCGCATCCCCACTCTCCCTTAAAATGTCTGGCGTCTCCATACAGAACGTCCAATCTCTGTTCCACGGACGCAAAGCCTGAGACAGGGAGGTTGGCGCTCCGCCACTCAGACAGCTGGGAAGACCAGACTCCAGGAGACGAGGAAGGGGCCTGCTCCCCCGCCTCCTCCCCCACCTCTCCTCCGCCTGTGGTAATAAGAGAACATCCACCTATTGGTTTGTCATTAGAGGAGGCTGTGTTCCAAGGGCTACTCCTGTTTGTTTATGAGCTGACCAGGCACTGTGTGATCTCTTGTATGGAGATTATGTCCTCTCTGTCCACGGGCAGATTTCTCTGTTGCTTGTGTCTGCTGATGTTGAGATGGTGTAGCGAGGTGAGACAACAAAAAGAGCCAACAACACATTTATCCTCAGTCCAAACAATTTGAGTTCACTTGTTTCCTTTCCTTCTGATCCTCTTTGGAGAGTTCACATGCTGCCTCTACATCTGGCTTTGCCATCTCTCTGGCTGTCACAACTGTGTTGGAGTCCTTTGTACTCTGTTGACCTCTTAAATCCAGTGTCTGGAATTAGTTTTCTGCCTCTTCCCTAAAGCAGACCCAGCTGAACCTCCATTTTTCCTATGTCAGTCACAACAAGAAAGAGCTCCCTGTTGCCTACTGCTTCAGTGAAACGAAAAACAAATCAAATGTTGAATAGATGTTGCCACAAATTGCTCCAGCCTGCCCTGGTCCTTTATGACATAATCACTCTGGGTGATATCACAGATAGACCCCCTGTTGCTCCTTTCATGTCCTATTCATCTCACTGAATGCCTTGAAGGGAGTGATGTCACATTGCATAATGTGATGCACTGGAAACCCCAATCAAAAAAACGTATGAATAAGGGCTTAGGTTTACGCCAGAGGTCAACCAATTTCAAGGGCAAAGAAAGTCCCTACACCCTCAAAATGAATGAACAAGCATGTACAAGCATGTACATTTCTACTGAAATACGCAACTAGGTTAGCACACAAGAGGCTCAAGTACTTAACATGGTTCCATAATAGCAGTCCTAATGGGTGTTATTGATCATACTATTATTAATTTCAGTTTCCGTATTAATATGAACCGTAGTAATAGTAGATGGTTTAGACTTGCATGGGTCAGAACCATGATGCTCCATCCACCAGGATTTGCAATTAGGATGAGGTTTTGATGTTGGCATAGAGTATTATTTCCTCCTCCAAACATAGCGTTGTGCCCTTCTGCCAAAAAGTTCAATTTCTTTTTTGTCTGTCAATAGATCATTCTCCCACTAGTTCTGCAGAACATCCAGCTGGTGTTTGGCAAACCTGAGGCAGGCAGCAAGGATTTTGGGGGGAAGCAGTGGTATCTTCCCATGAATCTGACTTGTGTTTAATGACTTTCTTATTGTGGACTCACAGGGCCAGATGTTAGAAAGTCCAAGAGACGCCTACAGATCCTTAGTTGTTACCTGTAGGATCTTTATCAGTTCCCTGACCATTACACAATGGGACCTTGCTGTGATCTTTGTCACTTCCCTGACCATTACACAATGTGACCTTGCTGTGATCTGTGTCACTTCCCTGACCATTACACAATGGGACCTTGCTGTGATCTTTATCAGTTCCCTGACCATTACACAATGGGACCTTGCTGTGATCTTTATCAGTTCCCTGACCATTACACAATGGGACCTTGCTGTGATCTGTGTCACTTCCCTGACCATTATACAGTGGGACCTTGCTGTGATCTGTGTCACTTCCCTGACCATTATACAATGGGACCTTGCTGTGATCTTTGTCACTTCCCTGACCATTATACAATGGGACCTTGCTGTGATCTGTGTCACTTCCCTGACCATTATACAATGGGACCTTGCTGTGATCTATGTCTCATACCTAAATAAGTGATTTGAGATATGCTGGTTGCTGCTAAAGCTCCTTATAAATGAAAGGAAGCCTTCTGTTGACTTACATAGAGAGAGATGCCATCCCACTTTTTCATAAATTATACTAAAACATCTTTCTTAAGCATTCCCTGTAACTATCCTAGTTCCCAAATGTATTTATTTAAATCTGTGTTCACAAGACTCTGAGTCATACTCCTACAGGAGTATATGTAAACTGTGTGTGTATGTGTGATTGGGGGTGACTTCCTCTTCTTCTCTCTCACTTCCTTTTACCCCTGGAATTGCTGCTATAAAATAACTTGTTAGGAAGTCTTCAAAGTTAGAGTCTAATTCAACAACCATTAACATAGGTCATGTAAATAAATTGGAAGACGTGATCACTTATCCTTTAATGACAATCCACAGAGAAAGGATGTCTCTCAAGTATTTATCAATACTTGTCTTTTTATCCTTGATGTCTTGCTCTACAGCGACTGCTGCGTCCCTGATATAAATAACTCATAATCACAATCCATTCCTATTTTTTATACACTGATATTGCAGTTAGGAGCACAGTGAGTTCTTCCCTAGAGGATAACAGATTGCTTTGCAATTCACTGAATGTATGTCTGTTCTAAACATGCCTCAGCTCAATCGAAAAACACAGAACTGGATGGCCAGACTGCACTCCCGGTATCCTTTCTTCTGAAGATTGACATGGCAACATGTCTCAACTGGCAAAGATTGTTGTCATGTCCCTGAGGGAGAACAGGTGAAAAATCTATATTTAAGCATCAGAGTGATTACTGAATTATAGTCAAATGTTAAGTGGATTGGGCCATGTCTAGTTTGTCTGCGGAGTAGCTGTGTGCAGAAGTGTGCGGTTAGACTAAACCCTAGACACATGAGAGATAACGTTATGCAGTCATATAGGCAAATGGGAATGTTGAGAGCAGTGTTGCAAAGGGAGGTATCGCACCGGTACAATGAAGTTCATCTAAGGAACTCAGCGAAGGACAGGCTCATTAATGTTGGACGATGTTGAAGTTGAAGTCAAATTTTCCAGTGGGGACTGAAAAGACACAAACATGTATCCAACACAGTCAGACACAACAGCTAAGAATCAGTTAGTCCAAGCCACATTGATGCTTTTGTAATTTTATAAAAATCTATTTCTCCCTTCCCTAATTTCTTTTGATATAGTTGTGTCACAGCCCTATTTCATTACAACATCTCCAAGTGGATTCCGGAGAATTCCTTCAAGTTTTCCTCATAGGAATCCATTTGTCCACTTTGCTTTATTTCACACGGCTCTGCCGACCAGGATGTCTGCACCGGCCTTCATCTGGGAGAGAAATCATACAGAGCTACTCACAGCACTTGGCCAGGAAAAAGTCAATGCTCCAGGAAACAACATGGTAGGCGATCATGAGCTTCAGTTCAGGGCAATATCTTACTGGGAATTGAGATTTAAAAAAGCAAATGTACACAACCCGGTTAGACAAAAGACAGAAAAAAAAAGAATCCAAGCAATTAGTACGACCCCGTTATGAATGCTTGCTCCACTGATCTCTGGACATGGACATTAATTTTCATAATGTCTTCCCAGACAGTGACCCACCCCCTCTAGTCCACCCTCCATCACACTCTACCTGGCAGCCAAAGTTTCACACCCTTCAATGGCTGTGTTGTCTACAGATGCATTTGGGCACTGTGTTTTTAATTTACAATGATTGCATCAAGATACTGTATTCTGCCCTAGAAACTAATAGTTAACTAAGCAAACATAGATATGTTACCTAGCTGACAACACATATTCTCAGAAAGAAAAAAGTAACTCTAAAGTTAAAATGCAGAGGATGTTAATCAATTGCACTTATTAAGTAATTAACTAAAATTATTTAGTAGGATAATTTTTCTCCAAACTACCCCCAATAATTTAATATTTTAATTTTAGTTGTGAATATATTTCATCACATCCTTACAGTAGTTTGTTTTTGAAGAAGCGAGGTGTGGGGAAAATGTCAAGTCTTTTGCAGTCTGTTCCTGCCATAGGCTGCAAATAACTGAAATAAATCACAGCCGCAAGAAGTGTGGATTTTGAAGTGACTAATGTGAGAAATCATTAATTTTTTTGCTGATGACAGTATTGTATTCCACAACACCTGCAATAACCCAAGCCCTTGCTTATTTATGGTCTTTCAAGCATTAAAGAGCTCATGCTTGGATGTTAAACTAGTGCTAAATGTAAAAGAAAAACATACAACCAATCGTTACACTACTATCCTGGATGACATTAAGTCAATTAATTATTTAAAACACCCATTGCCAAATTAGTAAAAAAAATATGTAAATAAAGACTGTATTTCTTCACAGAAAGAGAACATGACTATCTTTTGAAAGTAGAACTGAAATAGTCCAAGCCACTTAAGTCAGACTTGGACTAAAAGGATACAGTCTATATGCAAGCAGCAGCTTCTACACTTACACCGTTAGATGCTATATTTTACTACCAAGTACATTAATGTGAATCACAGCACTAGGCTAGCTGCATCACAAGTGAACATTGATATCTTCTGCCTGGCAGGCTCAACGGGCAGGCTAACTCCCTGGTGTCCTTTGGCAGGGTGTGGAGGTCAGACAGTTGGCTAGGCTCAACACCACACTAATGCACTGACAACACAGTTCAGGAAGCTGCAATGCTTCACTCACCCACAGGCTTTTATGCCCACTATAAATCCATATTACATTCACCCTGTTATCCCATTTGAAAGTCAGTAGAGCTGAGAATCAGAGCCCAATTTATAAAGTCATTGTCACAGTAATTTATTTTTCCGAACCATATAGAGTCACAATTGATGGGGAGCATTTTGTGGCAAATGTCACTGAGAATTTTTTTTTGCGATTTCACTTTCACAGCTGTTTCCATTAAAATTTGAAATCATATAAATCATGTTTAAAATGCATTCAGGATTTTAAGCATAACAGTTTTGTGTGATATGTTACAAATTGGTCTGCATATCATATTAATTGCACGGTCACAACATACACTAAATTGGTAGTGTAGATACACATTTTGGCTCATGAGCACCATTTTCATAACTACTGGTTAAAATTTCATCTGAAATGAAAGCATATTTAAGTCCAGCATTTGTATCCTGCTGCTATGTAGCTTTGAAGGCCTGATTCCTAGCTGTACCAAATTTTACAGGAATAGACATAGCTCACAGGGGTAGGGCAATAAATTGGACTGGGTTAAAACAATGGAAGCTTTTGGCATTAACAATTCAGATGGTTGGGGGCACACATAGTCCCATCTACTGTGGCTATTTTTGAACACTGCTTCAGCACATTAAATAATGAATATGGAGCCACTTACTCTGAAAAAGCTATACTCAAATGACCGTTGTTTGTCACCTGTTACCATTCAGGTGACGGTCCTAAGTACTATGGATGCGCCAGCGAGCAGCACACTGAAGAAAACCCCCAGATGGGGGCGCCTTTGTTGTCCCCTGTCATGTGCTATAGCCACGAGACGAGCTCGTTCAGGTTTGACCGGGCTCGCGGTTAGAAAGCTTGTGGCTGCGAATATGCTCAACCGACTGTCATTGGCTGCTTTGGAGTAGGCAGTGCTATGCATAGCAATTCATTGATATAGCCTACAGCTGGTAAATAGTGTTTGCCATACGAAGTGAGAGGGCTTGGAAAGTGAACGAAAGCTTAATGTAGGGTCTCAAAAGGAGGGATACCGTGGTTGTTTTATTGTTTTTAAAACAAAGGTATAGACCAAAGATAAAATATTTGACTGCCAAAATGCGTTGCTATGTTACTCGTCCGGATTCGGTGGTAATGGAAGTGGAAGTTGATGCAAAGGCGAATGGGGAGGACTGTCTGAATAAGGTATGGTTACTGATTTTAATTCCCCGTTTTGGTGTTTTTTGTTTGCAGGATGTTTATACATTATTTTTAGCTTTTTTTTGCTGAGTTACAGTTAGTATTGGTATTTATTGTAATTAAATTGGGTGCAATTTCTATAGATTACGCGCAGCACTTGGGCGGCTTTAACATCTGTGTTAAAAATGTTGCCAAGAAGGGGAATTATTTGTTGATGTAGGCTAGCTAGACTACAGGCGAAGTTCAATGTTTGTTATTTTTATTGATTTTCTATCGATATGTGGCGTCTTTCCCTCTGAAAGCATTCTATGTCACTGGACACATTGTCACACTTAAAGCGATACAAATGCAGTTCCTCTATTAGGTTGTGCTACAACAGCGCTACTTTGATGAAAAACAAGTTGGCACCATCTTAGGATAACAAATAACCTACAGTTGTGTCCTCACGACATAATGTAACTTGTGATTAATGAGTTAGGGATTTCCTTAATAGGTATTAAGGCGCTGCTTGAAGGGGTTGTTTCCTGGTAGTCAAATTGCGAGGGATGGCTTTGTCAAGTCGAGGTTACTCCAGTTCATTCTGGTACCCGTACATCGCTTTGCAATCTTATTGTGTTGCCACAATGGGGGGTTTCCCACGGAAATTACATAAATTGACTTGATCGACATAGAAAATCCGATACTTCCAAATTCCAACCAAATCTGAGTTCATTTATTAGTTCACTGCCAATGGTGAAGGTCTCGTCAACAATGAATTAAATTGTGAATTAATAAGGGCGTATGCACTGTATTATGAGTTGCAAATAAATGAAGTACATTTCTGATGTACAGTTAAATTACATGTCTCTTAGTTATTTCACTCTCATTCCCTTCTGGACGTCAACCTTACGTAACTGAACTCGGATCGCCCGTGGAAAAGGTGCGTGGGATGCGTTCAAAGTTAGTTTTAATAACGCGGAAAAAATATCCCAATTTATTGGGACCAACCGTTCCCATCGGCTTTACTGCTTGCATATTTATGAACGTACATGTGCCCTAAAGCAAATGGCAAGTGCAAAAATAGAAAGGAAGTAACATGATAAACTCAGTCTCATATTTTATTCAAGTGCTCCCTAAACTTTTCACTCTCATTGTTCTTTTCCAAAGGTGTGCAGAAAGTTGGGAATCATAGAGGTGGACTACTTTGGCCTGCAATTCTCCGGAAATAAAGGAGAGAACCTGTGGCTCAACCTGAGGAACAGAATTTGTCAGCAGATGGACAATCTGACTCCCTGCCGACTAAGGCTCAGAGTCAAATTTTTTGTGGAACCACATCTTATTCTCCAGGAACAGACGAGGTATGTGTACAATACATTCATACATTTGCATGTTTAACTATCTCATTACAATAGTTACGGTCTACCCATGTCCTCATGAAGAAGCCAGATTATGTGTAGGACATGTTACTCACTAAATATTAATGTGGCAACTTAACTACTGTTATGAACAGCCCTCTGACTTGTTCTCTAGGGGGAGGAGTAGAGGAAAGGGGAACAGCAAGATCCCTTAGGGCTTTACTGTAGATCCTCCAGCCTGTGAAGTTAGACTTTCTGTTTAGGCACTACTGTAGAACGACCTAAAGTCACCCTGTAACATGCAGGGTTACTACAGGTCATTGTAGAGAAGAGTTGGGTGGCAGGCAGGAAATGTGATCTGCTGCTCCCCCAGGGTCCCTCTGCCTGCCTGGTCCTGTCTGATGAGAGCTGCACACATCTGCTGTGTCTCATTCAAATGAATAAAGGAGAAGTGTGCTCACTTCAGCCTATGTTGTTTCAGGTGCTGTTTGCTGTTGGTTTCTTTTGTTGTCAGTTAACTTCGTCGTTCAATGTGTCCTTGTTTACATTTTTTTTTGTGCCTTTCGGTGTCTCTCGCCTTTTCGGATAGCTTTTTTTTCAGAGCCACATTTCGAAGTTGTTTGGATACTTAAGTTTTTTTACTGCAGATCTAGAAAATATGCAACTAGATTTACAAAAACATTTTTGTTTTTCAGGGACCAGTGTAGATCAGTGTTGTCATTTAATATGCTGACTTAACTGTTTTGTCAGCCTTATAAAAAATAAAACCTCTACTTGTCCACAGAGACCTAACTAGAGAGATTCTCCCATATTCCAAAAAGCATGTTGAAATGTGTCTCTAGCAAAAGGCCTGACCCACTGAAGACGTAAAGATCAACCATCTCCTCCCAGCCCTTCAAAGTTCCTCTAGGAGTTTCAGTACAAAGTCACAAGTCCTGGCAAGCCGGAATCTGACTCCAATTATAATTTACATCCCAAATGGCATCCTATTCCCTAGACAACACACTCCTTTTGAGCAGAGACCTATCAGCCGCAGTCAGAAGTAGTGGACTATAAAGGGAATATGGTGGCATTTGGGAACCACAGAGTATTTCAACTTGTCTTTTGTCTTGCTGTTATTAATAGGGTGCTCTACTCCATGTGAACTGCCTGCTGCAGTAAAAGCGTGGCATGCAGTTTTGATGTGGATATCATCAGATGACTATCTATCCACAGCTGTGGGGGAGATACAACATCATTAAGAGCTGATTTGAAGTCCAGTCTATCAGCCAGGGAAGACATCCGATAACATGCTGTTAGAGGGGAGGGGTGTGTTTAGCTGAGCCTCTTGGCTCCCTCTCCAGACAGGCATGGTCAGCCAGTAACTCTTCTTTAAACTGAGGTCTATCCCTATTGGCCTCCCTCCCCCTGCTGTCTCTGTCTGGACCCCCCCCCGTGTGTGTGGGTGTGTGGGTGTGTGGGTGTGTGGGTGTGTGGGTGTGTGGGTGTGTGGGTGTGTTGGTGTGTGTGTACAGTGTCACTGTCCTGGTCAGGGGGTAGTGAGGATGAAGGAGCAGGGGGAGGTTGAGGCTCTGAGGAGAGCTTCAGGCAGTGGAGAACACTTGGACACACCGTGGGTCATCCACTGCTGACCTCTGGCAGATTAGGAGGTTACGAACAGATGGCTAGGGGTGTGTGCTGGACATGCAGAAAAAAGTGTGTGTGTGTGTGTGTGTGTGTGTGTGTGTGTGTGTGTGTGTGTGTGTGTGTGTGTGTGTGTGTGTGTGTGTGTGTGTGTGTGTGTGTGTGTGTGTGTGTGTATAAAGGTGAAAGGAATGTGGGGGCCATTCTTAATTAAAAGTTGCATGTATTGCACTAACACACCCAGACATACACAAACACACGCTGATGGTGGGCGGAGCTCATCTCAAGGGTTTTATTTTCGTCCCACACTGCCAGATGTCTTATCACTGAAGTGGCCCAGGAGGTCAGAGCCCCACTCATAGAGCAGGACAACATGATCATGCTTATATATGTCCCATTGTGGAGTGTGAGGGCGCGGACATTGCCGGAGAATTCCTCTACATCTTCAGTGTAGTCAAGTGGGTGGGACGTTTAACTTCTTCCTTCAGGATGACCCGGTTTGATGCAAGATCCTCACTGTACGTGCACTCACATGCATGTATTAAGCAAGTAAAGTGAAATGTTGGCTGGGGCTTGTTGTAACCTTTGCTTGTTATTTCACTGATGGTTTCAGTCACCCTAGGGTGATGACAACAGCAACTCGTTAGTCTCTTTCCTTTACAAAGGCTTCTTACTAATAAAGAAAATGTGGCAGCACGTCTGGCAGTTCACATGTTTGAGGAGAAGGGGCTATTTTGACTTCTTCTGCAATGCTCTCAATAGCACAGGCCTGGTGAACTCAACAGAAACTTCCCACTCGATGTTCTGTGTCTGTTGGCATGCTGTGGGCCCTGTCTCTGTTCTCGGGCTGGTATTTGTGACTCAGTGCTGCATGGAAGGCCATTTCTCTGTCCCTTGTTCCTGCGCACGTGTGCGCGAGTGAGGCAGAGAACGAGAAGAGGCACCAGTGTTACAAGAAGTTGGCAGGGTCACGATTCTCTAACCCTCTTTGTGCTTTCACCTTTGCCCTACTTGGGCTTTAACTGCCTCCACCCACTGCTCGTGTTACTTTATCTGTTCTACATGCGCTCCACACACTTCTTTAGCTCAGGCTGAAGGCTGCAGTTTGTTTCCATTGCTGCGTGTGCGGAAGAGACCCCAGCTTTTAGTTTACTAATGAAAGGCTCCTTTGAAACTTGTATAGACTGGGAGACATGCGCATCTTGGCAAGTGACAGCTGAGCAGTGATGTGACCCTGTGGTCAGCAGGATTTTCGGGCTATAAGTCCAGTGCTCCTCTCTCACTCAAACTGCCATTGAGCTGAGGTTATGAGAACTACGCCCACAACCTTTGTGCGTTATGTAATAAAGTTGTGCTAGAGGTTTAAAAACATACAGAAGAGTTTTTTTTAAGAACATTTTGAGTAACCCAATAGTATTTTGATTAAAAGTTACGTTTGCAATAATAATGTAAATTATTGCGGATTCCTACACACTTTCACACGCACAGTAATGTTCTGGTACAGGGCAGCCTGTGTGTATGAAATGTTCTTAATGGGTTCAGACAGCTCGCCTCCTCACCCGCTTTCAGGTCTGTTTGGTAATGGTCATCCCCAAATCCTGCTTATATCCCATCATTGAACAGTTAGGTCTATTTTCAGGGATGTATTGTTCCCAGAGATGTTCATATCCCGCCAAACACAGGGATTATTGACTGTGTACGGTCACGTGTTTTCCATTTATTTTAAAACTAGGAATAAATCCCTAAAAGCAGCTTGTCACTCCCAGGGAACGGTGATCCTGTGATGAGTTTAACCTGTGAGATGCAATCTCTTTAGATGTGCGCAAAACCACAAGCCCCCCCCGCCCCCCAACCACACACACACACACACACACACACACGCGCGCCCACACGCATCCACAGTGTAGGCTTTCTATAAACACTGCAGCACCGGCTCTATGGAGTGGGATTTTTTTCGGTTGCTCTGTCCTGTGCACATCAAACAGACCTCTATCCTAATCCTTCAGCCTGGCGATTCCAGCATCTCTCCTCTCCTCCCTGCTCTGCCTGCCTGGGTAGCTTTTCAAACAACCTGTCCATCTGTCTAATGCAGCCGGCTGCCTGGAACCAGTGGGAAAGAGGTTTTCTCTCCCCCCCACATCTATTTTTGGGGCTGAGAAATCAGAAAGGGTTCTTCACCCACAACCAGACTCTGTCTCTTACGGAGGTTTAAGGCAGGCTTGAGGTGCACGTGCAATACTGCTAGTTCTACATTTGGTTAGTATTTGTGCACTTCCAGTTAACCTGGCTACCTGTTTGTTTCCAAACGGTCAGCCTGAGCGGTAACATCCCCCTTCTATGCATGTCCCTGGCTAATCTGTCCATTGATAAACTGGGTTGTCGCGTCTGATCGGTTGAGAGATGAGAGGCAGAGATTAATTCTGGACTGTTGAAATGGCATGACTAGAATGTTAGTTATCCCAGTAGTTACATCATCGCCCCTCACTAGCCAGGTCTGGAGGGAGAGGCATGCTTTAGCTGTCCTTGGAGGGCACTGCGCAGACATCAACAGACCTCTTTCTCTGTGAATGACAGGAGGGCAGTAGAATCTCCAGAAGAGACTCCTAGCTGCTAACCTATTAATTAATTTGGTCTTGATACGAATTCCCTAAGAGAGAGTGTCCAGTTTTGGCTGTTTTTGAATGGCATGCATGCGTTCTTGCGTTTAATTAGTTGCAGGTGGGAGGAAGACTGAAACGAGTCTGAGATTGTTTGGCAATTTAATTTGGTCGCAAATGTAGAAGTCGCTGTTTTTTCAGCCCTGCCAACATGCTCGGCAGTTTTGATGTCTTCCCCACATCCTGAAGTAGTGCCGCTCACTCTACGTGTCTGCCGATGCAGAACCATGGGGATATTTTTGGAAGGCTGATGGATGTTTTCCATGGAGTAGATGAGCATTGATGTTGTCGCGGCATTCCTGTAGGTTTAGAAGACGAGGCTTCCATACGCCAACTTGTGCAATAACTATTAGTTTAAACCACTGGTCTGAAATGGTGTGCTGCTAGCTTTTCAGTGGACTAGACCTCCATAGATGAAGAAATAGGAGATGCCTACCCCTGCCTTTGAAAAGGTTGAAATGGAACTAAGCAGTTGGATTGCTCACTGTTCTCCCTCTGGAGGAGAAGTTCACATGCATATCCAAAGCAATTAATATAGGCAAATGTGATTAGATAATGTTTTTTAAGTACCCGATAAACATTTTATCATTCTACCTATTTGGCGCTTGAGTAAAGCTGGCCGTTTCAAACTAAAGGATTTGTGAGGAGTTTGCCAGGATGGGCCAGAGACATTTGTTGTCCTACTTGGCCTAGATTTTATTTATCTCCCTTAAATGTCTTTGAACTCTAGTAACCTCCCTCATACCTGGTTTAGACACACAACATTAGTCTCCAGTCTGGAATGACGACACGCTGTCGGCTGAGTTTGTCATTCCTGCTCAAGATGTCTTGGCTCAGCCCTTGAGTGTTTGTGTTGCTGGTTTACCATCTGAATGTATCAGTTGTAAAACAAAGAAAATCATGATAAGTGGGGATATTTTGCAAGTCACCTTAACAAGAAGAATTTTCTGCTTTGTGGTTGGGTTTAGGATTATGTTTAGGGGTTAGTGTTAGTTTGAGGTTAGGCATGAAGTTTAGGTGATTGAGGTTAGGGATAAGGGTAGTGGTTTTAATTTTTTATGGTATAAAATGTATTGTCCAAACATTGTCTTGTATTGTCCTTCTACAATTTGTTAGTTATGGAGCACATAGCTGTACAATTAATTGTTTTCTTGAACCAGAGGACATTTAACTTTAACTAAAAGTTTAACTAAAACAACTTCGTTGTTTGCTTAAATGCCTCTGGTTGTATGCAGGAATTCACATTGCGCAGAGTTTCTTCTATTTCTTTTTCCATTGGTTTAACTGACTGATTAACAGCTTGGTGTTGGCGAGTGTGAATTGAAATTTCCATTGAGAGACTGTAAGTAAAACTGATCCCCCGATTGGGGTTACTAGAGTTCGTTGACTGTGAGTCACCTCCAGCACACAGCTCTGAGCTCTGTTATTTGTTAATGCTACAAACCACATTGTTTAGTTCCAGGGCCTGTGAGCTCTGAACCTCGCATTACTCATTGGTTGATGCGGGGCTGTTACTAGGCAGAGGTTTCTGGTTTCATTTCACTGGGCCTTTTTTTGGTTCTTTCGCTTGTAACAAAGATCTCATCAGTACGTCAGACAGAGCTCTGACGTACTGATGAGATCTTTGTTACAAGCGAAAGGAGTCAAGTTTGAACAGTTGTTTTGCAGGCCTAGATGGTTACAAAAAATTACGGGGGTAGTTGTTTATGACATTGCTTTGTCATTTCTTTTTTCTGTAAATATGTTTGTGGAAACAGTTGTTGGCTATGTGAACCAGGAGCAGTTTTAAAAAACAAAAGATATAGAAAGGATTTAGAGGAATGTGCCTGTGAAAGCCACTACAGAGCCTGTTTGAAATACTTTGTACGGCCGCTTTGATAACCGCAAAAACTTCACAGTGCTGCTGGAAATGTCATTGTGTAACTAATGAACTCGACTTAAGTGTGCCAGAAGCCTGGTCTTCTGCCTTGTGCTGACTACACCCCCCCAACCCCCCCCCCCCCAAACGCGCCCCGGTACATTTTAATTGAATTATTCCTGCTATCGAATCAGAAACCTAATGTCCTGGCAGGTCAGTCGTTGGCTTTGTGTTGGAGCTCCTGCTGTTGTCCACTGGCTGTGGGGCGGGGGGGGGTTGGGTTGGGTGCATGCATGCATCTGAACAGTATATCTACAGTGCTGTGCACTGATCTGAGCACAGATGTCTATGCCCCTTTTTGTTTTCCTTTCATCAGGAACACTAATGGAATCCTTAAGAGGACTCGGGCCTGTTGTTATATTAAACTGGTCCATGATGGAGGAGGTTGTAGAGGTTTTCTTCAATATCAGATTCCCTGCAGGCTTAACCCCCCTGTGGTTTGGTCTCGGTGGCCTTTGTTCTCTCTCTCTCTGTGTGCGTGTGCGTGTGCGTGTGCGCCCTGGCGGTATGGCATTTGTGCTGCTTGGTGAGGTTGATCTGACCCGATGCAGCCGGGTGTTTCGGACCTCCACACGCAGTTGGAGTTAACGTTAGAGCCGTGCCCTTGTCTCCCCCGGTCACCGTTCTTCACAGTAACCCATCAGCGCAGCATCCACCCCCTCCGTTACCATCCTTCACCAGGGCCCCATCAAACGGCGCTGGGTGGCGGTATAGACGCTCTCCCTGCTGCCCTGGGCGTCTACCTGCATAATGGGCTGCTGCTTCCTGAGCCTCTCCGTTCTTCGTCTCAGCGTGGGGTGTGTTAGAGGGCCTGGCAGGTGCTCTCTGGTCTCCCGTTAGAGTGGTGCTCACAGGCAGGCTGGAAGCTGGTTCAGGGCACCTGTTCCCCCCCTGGGCTACGGATCTGGCTGTTCAGCAGACCCACAGACAGTTCTGATGTTGAGCAGGTGTCATAGATGACAAATCAATGTAGTCTGGAACCTTTGCATTATCCATGATGAAGAAAAGTTTATTTTGGTGAAAAGAACAAGTCTACCTTTCAATCTGTTGGCTTTCCAGATGTAGACACAACGTACAGTATGGGTTGTAATAAATGGTCAGAGATCTAGACACTTTAATGTTTAAATGTTTCATACCGATCTTCCCAAGCGCTCTAGTTTTCAGAAAAATAGACCTACAGACCTGTGGTTGGGTCATTTTATAGTGAATTATGTTGTTTCTGTTGAAATCACGCTGCTTCTATTGCTGCTGTTGGTTTCAAGTCATTAAGAAACAACACCCTTAACATATCACTTGTGGACGGTTTCATACGGTTTAAAAAAATCTTTGGATAAACCCTGGATTCTGAAGTAAATTGTGAGAGCTACAGAATTGCAACTTGTTCTGTTAAACAGGCCTAGCCTACTCGTGCGTTTTCAGAATGCACTCCGACGTGATGGATTGGACCCGACGCAAGCGTGAATCCAGTTCCTCATTTCAGCCTGGGGCAGACCGACGGGAGTGTCACTTTAAATGTGGAGCGGCTGTGTGAGTCTCTAGGATTAGTGGCGTAAGGTGCTGCCTGTTGCAGCTGATGGGAGGGGGGGGGGCAGCCGCTGAGGCCCATGACCGATGGTAACCCCCAGGTAGAGCCCTTTGTTTCAGCCGGCCAGGTAGCGACCCACCGATCACGTGGGTTCTGCTGCCGCTGACCCAGCACAATGGGGGGGAACAGATGGCCGTGTGTGTTTGTGTTCCAGCCGTCCAGTGTGATCTGGCTGGGCTCGCCCTGGTTTGTTTAACACCAAGACACAACGGCTGTTTATTGTGGCTGGAACCCCTGGAGCTACTGTTGTTTCGGTCCCATTACATGCTTTTTGTATGATAGTAGTCTGTGACTATCACGTGAGGGTCGGACAGCCAGGCTGCCATCCGGGCCGTACGGTCTCGCTATCACGCGTTCTTGCACGGTACCGGTTCTATGCTCTGCAGCTTTCTGTCGTGTGTTCTAGTTCTGGGCTGTTTGTTTCCACAGATGTGCTGGGAGCTTATGCTAGTCATGTTACTTTCAGTGGGAAAATAAAAGGGCGTCTGGTCGGGTTCCCTGCATCCTGTCTGGAGGGGGGGAGGGAGGGGCGGCAGGGTTGTAGGACTGGTTTGGGCTGGTTTTCCATTCCAGTAACAGGTGGTGGCAGGTAAACAACCTCTGGCAGTGTAAAAACAAGACACATGAGTTGACTGGATTTCTGGTGACTGGAGAGAGGCCACTCATCTGTATGCAGCGACTGGAGAGAGGCTGAAGAGTGCGTGGAAAGAATTAAGTTCTTCAGTATGCATGAAACCTGAAACTGTATAACCACACCAACAGTGCCATGTTTCTACAAACGCGCCGTTGAGAGCATGCGCTCGAGCTATGTCACTTCCTGGTACGGCATTTGCTCTCTCTCTTTGCCGAGTGGTGAGGTTGGCCGGACGCCGCCTGACCTTCAGGCCAATATCCATACACAGACCCAAAGAAAGGCCAGAAAGATCATTACGAAGACCTCAGCCAACCGAGCCGCTGGCTTTGCTACCACCATGTAGCAGGCGTTTCGTGAGCATTACTAAGACAGAAACTAAAAGATTCCCACCCTCATGTTGAAATATATATACCGGCGTCAACACCTCATAGCCGAGTTAAAATCAACCTGACTGCTAACCCTAATCATTCGCTACATCTCTTGGACTTCTAAACAAGACTTGTTCCATCTGAGGATTTGTTGAAAACAATGAAAATGCGTCCTTGGCTTTGGTTGTTTGTGTTTGGTGCGCCACAGCCCAGCGTCCTGGAGACGCATACAAAGTCTTTCATGTTGTTTCACCACGTCTTCCTCCGTAGTCTACTCCCCAGTCCATGTTAAACTAGGCACAATAACAAGTGTTGAATGCCAACTGGGGAGGGCTCTCGCATCGAGAAAGAGATTACTTTTGTTGCTGCGTTGTCCCTACGTTTACTCAGCCGTCCTTGTGTGGGCTTATGTTGATTTGGTGTTTAACAGGAAGGCGTTTTAGAGAATAAACAGGTGAGCAAGGCATCCAGGCAGAACGTGAAAGGGGGAGTGCGAGCCAGCGTGAGGCCTCAGTTAAATGGTGCTATCATTCCCAAATCCCACTGTTTGAACACAACAGCAGTATCGGTAGCCTAGCTGCTTATCGCTCCACAGCACTTTACTGGGGCTGGTGAATGAAGTGTTACAAAGGCTGTGCAGGGCTGACTTCTGTTATATGCTGTGACACAGATTGGAGTTGTGTGTCGCGTTTATGTTCTGCCAACGTGATACGGACTATGAAGCCGTTTGAAGTTACTGACTGAGTCACTGTGTTGGAAGTGAAATTATTTCATTAACAATCTAACTGGGCCAGATTGTTGACTTTCTCACTGTGGCCACTCACGTTCGTCTCTGGTCCCTTGTATCAATATGAGTTCTGACCTAGGAAGCAGAACAGAGGACTGCTTTTGAGATGTGGGGCTTTGGACAACTGCAAGTCAACTGTTGTAGTCGCGCGTATGAGCGAAAGCGAGCTTTATTGCCTGTCGGTGACAGTGAGCTTACACACATCACTTTTCTAAGCCTGTTGGACCCCAGCACACACACGCGCGCACACACACACACACCCCTGCTCAGGCTGTAACCCTATCACTGTCACCACCACCTGCTCCATTCAGTGAATCAACGCTCCCTCTGATGTGCAAGCCACCATCTGTCCCTGGCTTCTATCTGTCCCCGGTCATCACCTCTTCCCGGCTAATGTCTCCTCCCACTCTGTGTTTTTCCCATCAGGCATGTGTTCTTCATGCATGTCAAGGAGGATCTCCATAACGGCCACCTGAGGATGTGTTCGGAGCAGGCTGAGGAGCTGAGCGCCCTGCTGGCCCAGGCCGAGTTCGGCGACTACAACCAAAACACCGCCAAGTACTGGTATTCGGAGCTGTGTGGGAGCGAACCCTGCCCGGCAACAGTCAACAGGTAAGGAATGTCTGGTGAATGTCCTGTATCTGGGCAGCGTGTACTGTCTGCTGAGAACGTTGACATTTGAGCCAAAGTGAATGGGATTTGCAGGCTCGTATACCTTTGGAATATTAACAACCAAGCTGTCCGACCTGACACCGCCTGGGATCGTTGAACGGACGGGGGGGGGGG